>JBBMOL010002170.1:0-27784 GCA_037954665.1 Laguncularia racemosa | reverse complement strand
GGGGCAATCAAAAGGGCGTGAGCAAAATAGACAAGAAGCATGAAAGGCTTTGTGAAGATCATTTTTGAAAAATGAAAGTCAAGTTTGGAATGAATTTGGAGACATTGAGCTGGCCGAACCCCAAATTCATTAATGTCATACAAACCAAAAAAATGGAGCCCAAAATAGCCAAGGCAGTAATTAGGGTCTCGAAGAAATTGAGGTCGTTGCTTACATCACAAAATTTTTTATTAGTGTGTTAAGAGCACTTTTAATTTTTTGGGTGTGGGTTGTTAAGGGGAATGTGGATGGTTTTTTTTTCATTAATAGCCTTGGAACTTTTAAAATAGGGCATCAAAAGTTGGTTGGGGCTTAGACGATTTTTCAATTGAAGAGTCATTTCTCATATCTGTTTTTTTTTTAACAAGCGTCGGGGTTTTGATTTTGGGGGTTCAACTGTTTTTTATTGGTTTTTGTTCTTATAGGCAAGGGGGTCAAAAATTTCTTCCTTTTTTCTTCTTTTTTACATATTTCCAATTCTTGTTTCTGATAACAAGTCAGTAATTTTTTTTACCCAAAATTTGGGTGTTTGGGCGATTCAAGATATTGATTTTTTGTTTTTGGGTCTCACAATCAATTTGTTGGTTTTCGCATCAATTGCTTGTTGTGTTTTGGGAAAAATTTGGGGATGTCTTTTGAAATTTTTGATTTGCCTTGTGTAGATTAGGAAATTATTTGAAATTCAAACACATTCATTAAGTTGAAAAAGTTATTGTGTAATAGTTGATTGAATGTTTTTTAAATTTGTTTCTTACCTTTTGTGGAAAAGTTGCTTAAGGTGGATTTGAATTTTGTTGAGCTGTGAGTGTAGGGGATTTAAATTTTTTGGTAGATTGAGGGGTGCTGCATGTGAAGTGGAGTTGGTTTGAAACTTTGCCCGTGAGTGAGGTGGTGTGGCGGAGTGAGTTGTGTTGTGAAGGGTATTGCAATGTGTTGTGTTGTGCTGTGTGTGTAGTGGTGAAAGGGTGCTGCACGTAAAGTGGAGGTGTGTGTTTGTGCCGTGTTTAAAAAGGGAGTTGGTGGTTAAAAATTTGATTCAAAAGCAAGATTAAAGTGTGGAATTTATTATGTATTGATGCTTGAACACTTGCTTAGTTAAATTTATTAACTTGCATTTGGGAAGTTTTTAAATTATTGCTTAACTTGTTTTTGTCGTAATTGAAGTGTGGGAGTGTTTGTGTTGCATTGGTTCTTGTTGCACCGTGGGAGTAGAGTGTTGTTTGAGGTGAGGGGGACCATTCAAGGGTAGACAAGGGTTAGTAATTTTTTTTTTATCGAAAAATTTGGAAATTTAGGGGGTTCAAGATGTTGATTGTTTGTTGTTGGATCTCCAACTCAATTCGTTGGATTTCGATCAGAAGGTGTGTGTTGTGTGGTTTGTGTTGAAGTTTGGGAGTGTGTGGATACCAAAGGGGGTGTGTTGGGTTTGAAGAGTTTGTACCGTAAGTGTGGGGTGTGTGTACTATGGGGTGAGTGTTTGGCAAGTATGTTGTATTTATAATGGTTAGCCATGGGGTGGTGTGTGAAACCGTAGGATGGTTTAAGGTTGTGTAAATGGATGTGGGAGTTTTGTGTGAGGTGTAGTTGTGTTGCTGTGGTGTGTTTTTTTTGTTAAGTGGATGTGTTTTGTAGTGTTGTTGAGACATGTTGGTGAGTGGGGTGAAGTGTATTTTGGCTTATTGAAGTTTTGTAAGAACTTATTAAGTGATCGATATTTTATTTGTTAATATACTGCGAAGGGCTTGTCTTTTCCCATTTAATGATGGTAGAGAGAAAATTTGTTTCCCCAATCTTGTAGAGTACAAAGGGAATTTATATGCTCTTATTATTGATGGTGGTAGTTATATATTTTGTGGTTACCTCATTTGTATCAAATTTTTTTCAACTTGTAACTACCTTTAAAACCAAACCTTACAATTACATTGGTGGAGTGAGCAGGGGGGTCTCCATGTGACTCAAAGGGTAGGGTACCTTTCATTAGGGGATAAATTTCAGATGAAAAAGAAAAGTGACATTTTTTTTCCCCTGTGTGCCCTCCCCTTATTACTGGCAGGCCGTGGTTGTATGGGCAAGAGGATTTTTCATGATGATATAGAAATACTTTTGTTTAAACAAGGGGGAAAGTCAGTATTGAACCCTATGTCCACCATTAGAGGTCTAAGAGGGTAGACAGATAAGTTAACCTTAGAGGTCCTGGAGGTTCCATAGACAGATGAGTCAACCCCTTAGAGAACCAAGCGGTTTAGGAAGCAGAGGTCTAAAAAGGTTTAGGGGCATATGGTTAAACCATTAGAGGGCTAAGACGGTTCAAAGACATATAACTAAAATAGGGAAGAAGAAAGGACATTATGGGTGGGACAGTTTGAGTTAGGTGATAAGATACATTATACTTATTTTTTCTTTTGGACTTATATTAAAATTTATTTTAATCATTATAAGAAAATATAAAGAAATGATACATAATGGTATTTATTGTGAAAATACAGGTTTTGAGGAAACCCAATAAGTATATTACAAGTTAATTGGAGGAGTTTTTCAAAATTAAGAAGTGAGCGAAGGATTGCACTGAAGGCCGCCGTCCTTGGGCCGGGCCTTACATTCAAGGCCGCCGGCCTTGTGCGGCCTTTAAACCGGCCTCAAAAAGAAGAAAAGCCGCCGGCCTTTAAACCGGGCCTTGCAGCCGGCCTTCATTACTCCCCGGATATCCATTGCTAGAATCTCTCCAAATCATATCTTAATTATTTGCTGCCTATATCCTCATCAGATCCACCTCATCCCCCTCCTCTTTGGATCTATAAATAGTCCCTTGTGTGAACTTGGAAAGCATCCCGTTTTTGTTGGAGAATCCATCCTTTCTTTTTTTAGAATTCTTTTTTCTTCTTCTTTGTTCTAGCTCATTATGAATTTCCTTAGGTACTTTAGATTTTTCCAAAGTTTAGTTTGAAGAAAGAATGTCATTTTGTGAAGTTGCTGTTCAATTGAAGATTCAAGGAGTCATTTTTGGAAGATTTGAAGCACGTGAAGATTATAGCAATTGTTCCATTTAATTTATTTTCTTTTATGCCATTTATTAGTTTAATCTGTTGTTTCAATATGAATTCCATTGCTTCTATTTATTTCAATTGTTTTATGCAGATTCATACTAAATGTTAAATATCCTTGTGGGAAATTGGATGAAACCCTAGATATGTTAAAGGATAATTGTAGCATGTGATATGATTAGGAAAAATTATTAGGATTATCATGATTGCAATTCCTTTTGATTCCAATTATAATTGGTCTTTCATTATAATTGTTAGAAATCCTTTTGATAGGGAGTTGATGAGGAATTTTTGTTTGGAATTCTTAATTAGATTAATGTCAATACGGGAGTTGCGATGAATTGGTTTTATTAGAGTCTTGGAGGGCACAATGCAATGTTTTTGTTAATTATCACTAAGGGATTAGGGTTAATTGATTTAGGGGCATTAGTTGTTTGTAGCATCGGGAGGTGTATGAACATAATTTTGATTCTTGGTTAATTGGAGACGCGGAGGCCGACTAATTAATTTAAGGTCAACATCCCTAAAGGATTTTCTAAACTCACTTGAAATAAACTTATAACCACAAAGTTGATATAAATGGTAGCAATTTAGATTAACAAATTAGGTTTGAATTCTAATTTCCCTTGTTCATAATTGATAGTTTCTTCAAAAATTTTCCTTGTTGCTTTAAAGTTAAATTTTTTTAGATTAGACTTTTCAAAACCCTTTTTAATCACCTAGATAGTGATTAGATATTGCCATAGTTCTAGTAACTCTATTGGTTCCTCGAGGGAATCGAACAAACCTGACTTTTCCCCACTTTATTATTGGATACGACAGGGCACTTGCTGCAATATTCGCTCCCATTTTATTTATACGTTCATGAGAGTATCCAAGTTTTTGGGCCCTTTGCCGGGGAACTATAGATTATTTAGATTTCGTAATTCTGTTGGTAATTTAGGCACAATTATTTTTTTTTTTTAATTTTTCTTATCATTGTGTGGATCGTTTTCCATTCTCTTTAAGGTTCTTTTATGCGCAAGAGTATAAGTGCTGAACTTCTACCAAATTAATCTTGAGATAGAAACGCAGCTTGCGACAACTGAGAAGAGAGCGAGAAGGAAATGGTAGAGAGAAACATGGCAGTTGAGATCAACAATAGATTCAGGGTGTTGGTAGTGCACTTCGGGGGGGGAAAAATAATAACACTGGTACCGTTGTTTCAGGTCATGCTATTAGAAGTCCCAACAATTCAGGCTAATTAATTTCGAGTTAAATCCTGGAACTCGTTCAAATGGTTCAATCATATCCAATTTGGAGGATATCCCAAATGAAAGTCCTGATGAGCATATTGCAGTTTTCTTCAATATTGTATACAGTGAAAATGAATAATGTATCTGATGATGTAATTAGGCTTAAACTTTTTCCATTTTCACTTAGAGAAAAAGCTAGGGTTAGTGGTACAATTCATTGCCACAAGACCTTGTAACCACTTGGGTAGATTCTCTCATCTATATTTTTAAGGAGATTTTTTCCACCATCTAGAACTGGACTTGGTTATGAAATGACATCACAAACTTCAGTAGTTAGTGGTGAATCACTTTATGATGCATGGAAAGGATTCATGGAGGGAAATTAGAAAATGCCCCCATCATGGATTACAGATAATCTCCTATTGAGAATTCTATCTCTGTTTAGATGACACCTTGAGATTTGTAGATGCATGCTTCTGGTGGTTGGCATTAATGAGTAAGACATATGATGAGGCTAGTGCTTTGATAGATGAAATGGCCTCTAGTGCACATAATTGGGCAACATGAAAGAGGTAAGTCTAGAGTGGTTTGTCAATGATATGGACACTTAACAGCTCAGATTTTTGCGTTACCGCCCAGGTAAGTAAACTCACCTCTGCACCTTCTTTCAATGTTAATCAATTTTCTTATTGTGAGTTTTGCTCAGGACAACACTCAACTCTTGAGTGCCCATCTAGAACTTTTCCTCCTCATCCCATGGAGAGCAAGTAAATTTTGTCAACAATTTCCAAGTCGGGAAATCAGGACCCTATTCAAAACACCTACAATCCAGGGTGGGTACCATCCAAATTTCTCACGGAGAAATGATAACAACGGCTTAACCCCCTGGATTTCAAAAGCAAGGTCCTAATCATAATACTCCCCTTCAATATCCTAATCTAATACCTCTTCTCAGCAAGGTCAGTCTCTTAAATGGAAGAACTCATGAGTTAAGTTTTATATTGCAAAAAGACTGGACTACAATGTTGCAAAATCATCAAGCCACCATTAGATCTCTTGAAAATCAGCTTAGTCAAATGTCTCAACTGTTGAGTAATAGGACCATCTGCGGTCTTTACCTAGCAATATCTGAGCAAAATCCTTTGGGTGTAATGCTATTATGTTAAGAAGTGGTAAGGATATTGGGTTGATAAGAAACTTGAGGAAGAGGTGGTTAACCTGGGGAAGATAAAGGGAGAAACAAAAGGAAGAGGAGCAAAGCATAATTCTCCAAAAAGTGAAAGCATATGTTCCTCCTATTCCTTTCCCAGGAAGGCTGAAGCAACAACAATTGGATTCACAATTTGCTAAATTGTTTAGAAGTCTTTTAAAAAATTGCAAATTAAACATTCCTTTTCAGAGGCACTTCAGCTGATGCCAGCATATGCTAGGTTCATGGAAGGATTACTCACAAAGTAAGTGGAAGATTGAAGGGGCATTGGACCAGTGATGCTTATAGGGGGAATGTTCTATGATCTTACAAAAGAATTTATCCAATTTGCCGAGAAAAACAAATAGATCAGGGAAAGTTTTACTGTCTTGCACTTATTGGTAATTTTAATTATGTATAATGTTACTTATAGATTTCTGTGACAAGTATAAATTTAATGCCTCTGTCCATTTTCCCAAAAAAACTAGGACGTGGAGAATGTAAGGAGACGCACGTTAACCTTTCAACTTGCGGATAGAAGTGTCAAATACCCAAAGGGTATGTGGAGAATGTCCTAGTAAAAGTGGACAAACATTCATCTTTTCCAGTTGACTTTTATAGTCTTGGGAAATGGAAGAAGATAGAGAGGTACCCATATCTTAGGAAGGACCAGTTCCTAGCCACAGGTCAAGCTTTAATGATTGTAGGACAAGGTAAGCTCACCCTTAGAGCACTAGATGACAGGTAACATTTGATATGGTATGATCCTGTGTTTGGTTAATGAGAAGCCAATGTATTCTACATATCTGCGGTGGAGTGAAATTACTAAACAATGATGTGAGGAAGATGTAGGGCAAACCACTTTGAGCTGTCTGAAAGAGATAGATGATTGGGGGGATGAAGATGAGCAAGAAAACAAAGGTTCGGGAACAATTACCCCAGACTGAAAATGTTGTTGCTTTTGAGAAGACAGACGGACTATGAGGAAGCCACCAGTGGCCGACACTAATGCCTTGCAGACACTTGAACCTATGTCTTTTCTAATCAATTGTTTGGTTATTAAGTGTCTGAATTTAGGACAATCCATGGCCTCACATTAATCAAGCGCTATGACAAAAGAATTGCGCGGCAGATTCAGGCCGTTGGGATGACATAGGGAAATCCTGGGTTGGTCAGGGCAGACATCAGCAGGTAAGTTTGTTGAGATCTACCTACAAAACATTGGTGGAAGCTGAAAAGTAGGGCACCTTACCATGAAGGAAGCTTGGATTCCTAATTCTGAAAACGATGGTGTTGAAGGAGTTGTTTAAACTCCTTGATGTAAGTAACCTGATAGTCAGGTGATGACTATTAAACAAGCGCTTCATGGGAGGCAGCCCATGCTAATAAGTATCTATTTTAGTTTTGTTAAAAAAAAACAAAAAAAACTAATTCAAGGCTGGATAAGAGCTAGTCCGGTGCATTTCAAAGGACACTCCAAGGATGAGCATTTTAGGAGGAATTTTCCTTCCTGATGAACAATTTTATCCAGGGAAGTTCCCAGTATTTTCAATTCTGCATTGACATTCGTTTCCTTAATTTTGTGATATATTAGGAAACAATGAGGACATTGGTCCAATTTAAGTGTGAGGGAAGGGATTATAAATGTAGAAGTATATGATTGGCAACATATTGAGCTTACAAATCCATGCTTTATTTATTTCTTAAGTGTCTTTCAGTGAAATCCTTGATATTGAATTAGATTGGTGCCCTACTCGCCAATTGTTTGTGACTAGGGGTTTACATAGTTAAAATTTAAGATAAAATATCTAGAGATCGGGGTTTACCCTATGTTGAGCCTTTGGACTTGAGATTGAGTCCTTAAGTTGAAAAAACAACAAGTTTACTTCAAGAAAAATTGGTGGGATAATCTCTTATTGAAATTTTCTTTGTGAATACCTTAACACACTAGTGAAAGGAGGTAAAAGAATATTTACTTAGTGATCCCTTAAATAAAAAAAAAAAAAAAAATAAAAAAAAAAAAAAAAAAAAGAGCCTTTACTTCCAAAATAACTCAGGAAAGTGAGTTAAGATTATCCAATTTAAATGTTAGTTTGAGGAAGAGTTCGTAGGGGTCCCTTTAAAACCTTGGGTCACTTAGGCGATGAGCCCAGGATGTGCCGACTCAATGAAACTCAACAATACGAGAAGGGCGGAAAGGCACAAAATTTAGGACTCTTAATGAAAGTCAGGTTGACTGGGCGAGCTTTGGTCCCTCAGAAGAGTGAAGTCTCACTCCGCTGAAATCAAGGAAAATAAAACAAAAAAAAAAAAAAAAGGGGGGAGAAATTCTAAAAAAAATGGATACCATATGCTTTCACTCCTTGTTATCTTGTTTAGAGAAGAAAATTAAAGGGGGATGATACTTGCTAATAAAATTTGAAGTTTAAAGAATGTTTTCCTTAGGGATAAGTATTTGTTTTCTATTTAAACACTGGGTTTAAAAAATTTTGTTGTTTTTAGATTAATACTAAATTCAACTAGATATATATTTTACAAATTTCGTAGGGGTCAAAACAATGGGCCCAGAGTTCAATGAGGGATTTCTTTTGTTTAAATCAATGTTTTCTTAAAGGCAAGCAAAATTTCAAGTGTGGGGATGTTGATAACCCACATTTACTTATATTTTCTTTTGGACTTATAAAAAATTTATTTTAATTTTAAAAAAATTAAAAAGAAATGATACTTAAGGTATTTATTGAAAAAAAACAGGTTTGGGGCCCCCAAAAAAGTAAATTACAAGTTATTTGAGGAGTTTTTCCAAAAATTTTAAAGGGAAGGAGCGAAGGATTGCACGGGAAGGGGCCCCCGTCCTTGGGCCGGTACAAAAAAGGCCCGCGGCCTTGAGCCGGCCTTGAGCCGGCCTTTAAAACCGGCTCAAAAAAAAAGAAAAGCCGCCGGCTTTAAAACCGGCCTTGACCCGGGCCTTCTTAATCCCCGGTACCCATTGCAAGAATCTATCCAAAAATAATATCTTAATTATTTGCTGACTCAATCTCATCAGATCCACCTCTTCCCCCCTCCTCTTTGGATCATAATAGCCCTTGTGTAAACCCTTTTGGAGCATCCCTTTTTGTTGGAGAATCATCCTTTCTTTTGTTTAGATTTTTTTCTTTTCTTTGTTCTAGCTCATTAGAATTTCCTTGGGTTTACTTTAGTTTTTTCCAAAGTTAGTTTGAAAGAAAAAATTGCCCTTTGTTGATTTTTGCTTTCAATTGAAGAATTAAAATGGAGTCTTTTTGGAAGATTGAAGCTCTTGAGATTATAGCATTGTTCCATTTACTTTATTTTTTTTATGCCATTTATTAGTTTAATCTTGTTGTTTAAATAAATTTCCCTTTTGGCATCTATTTATTTCAATTTTTTTTTATGCAATTAAATACTATAATGTTCAAAATCACCCTTGTGGGAAATTGGATAAAAACCTAGAATGTTAAAAGGGGATAATTTTGCCTGTTTATGATTAGGTTTTATAGGATTATTCATGATTGCAATTCCTTTGATTTAAATTATAATTGGTCTTTATTTAATGTTAGAAACCCTTTTGATAGGGAGTTGAGGGATTTGTTGGATTTTAAAATTAGATTAATTGTAACGGGAGTTGCGAAAATTTGGGTTTTAATTAGAGTTAGGGGGGGACAATGCAAGTTTTGTTTTTAAAATCATTTAGGGATTGGGGGTTTAAGATTTGGGGGGCATTGTTGTTTGTAGCATGGGAGGTGTATGAACATAATTTTATTCCTGGTTATTGGAGACGGGAACCCACTAATTAATTTAAGGTCAACACCCCAAAAAAAGGATTTTCTAAACCCCACTTGATAAACTTATAACCACAGTTGATATAAAATGGTAGGGAATTAGTTTTAAAAAATTTTAGGGTGAATTCTAATTCCCCTTTTTCATATTGATAGATTTTTTCCCTAAAATTTTCCTTGTTGCTTTAAGTTAAATTTTTTGATTAGACATTTTTAAAACCCCCTTTTTTAAACACCTGATATTATAAGAATGCCATGATCTGTATCTATTGGTTCCTCGAGGGATCGACAACTTACTTTTCACCACTTTATTTTTTGTTTACGACCGTGCCATTGTGCAATTTTTCGCCCCATTTTATATATCGTTTGACGTATCATTAGGGGAGGCCACAGTGGATGATGACATTATTGTGTTGCAGATGAGTAATCTTTGAGATGGTGTTATGGAAGAGCCACTGTCCAAGTTCAAGGGCTGAATCAAGAAGAAAGTCAATGTCCCGAAGCTGAAGTTCAAAGGGATTAAGTCCAATAAGCCTACCTCAAAGACCAATCACAAGACCCCGAGCTAAGAAGCTGCAACAAATCCTAATTTCTATGTACAGGGTTTGTAAACTCACAAGTGAGAAAACTTCAAGGAATCCCAAAACTTCGGGGCAAGGGATGATCAAGGGATTAATGTGAGGAATCAAGTGGGAGAACGGTCCCAAGATCAAGGCGCGGGGCCCTTTAAACCCGGTTTTTTAAAAGGGTGTTGGCTTGAAGCTGGCCTTTTAAATTTTACGGCCGCCCTCTTTTAATTACGTTGTATTTTTCTTATTTTTGCGAATTACATGTATTGCTCGGATGTCTTTTATATATACCCAGTTAAGATGATTAAAGGGGAGTTTTTGTTATCTTTGAAAAAACCCGAAGTTTCCCTTCAATTCCTTGCTTTTTGATTGAATGATTTCTAAGAAACTTTCAGGAGGTTGATGATCTTTTCCTGTGGGGTTTCGAGGTTTGGGCTTGATTAGTTCTTGCTTGTTATCGATCAAAAATAAGAAAACCTAAATCTAAACTTCTTAGGGTTTTGATTCCAATTAGATCCGTGGGTTTTCTTGTTGTTGTTGTGGGGGGTCCGTAATAGCTAAGGGTTCTCAAGCTCGCAACTGCGGTGGTTCCGGTATCATTTGGTATTAGGCTTTGGCCTTAGACAGGTCATATCTTTTTGTTGATCTTTGTTCGACTTGTAATTTTATCTTCGTTTATTATATAAAGTTTGTGTTCTTTACATGTTCTATTTGTGTTTTCTCATTCAGTTGTGTCCTTTCCATCATTCTAGGGTTTGTCCGTCAGGAAAAGAAAAGAAAATTGTATAAAAAATAAATAGATATATATATTGATTGATTGTAGGGTTCTGGAATTTGTGGTTTTTGTGGATCCTAACTTGTGAACACCAAATACTCCAGTAATTATAGTGTAAATTCATCAAGGGATATTGGGAACACTAATTGTGTCTGTGTCATACACTTCTCTTTGATTATTTCTAGGTGTGATTTGATTAAGAACATCGAGGAGCAAGTTAAGAGGTGTGAGGAACACCTGTGAGGACTGATTGATTGTGTGACACACGAGAGTACAACCCATCAGTTGAGTTGTAAACACGACAGGGCGTGCTGTTAGGAAATGAAATTTAATAACGTTTGTTAGTTTTGCTGGATAAGTGTTTGGTAAAGGTGTTGGTGTGTGTAAGGAGGAGAGAACTATGGATGTGTAATCTGTTGATGGAGGCTCAAACAATCAGAGTTTAGGTGATATGACTCAAGCATTGATAAGAATGGAGAGCTCTATGGAGCGAATGACTTGAGGTTATAGGCAGTTAAAAAATAGGGGCCTAGGTGCTAGAGAGGGCATGAGGAGGTAGGTTCCTATTTCATGGGACAGTTGTGTGGATGATGATAGTGACTAACGGAGGAAGAGTATGATGATAGTCGTGTTGGATGTCAATAGGGCCGAAGAGGTGGTAGAGGAATAGGAAGAGGTAGTAGAGCTGGTGGAGGAAGTGCAAGAACACAATGAGCGTTACAGCTGGTAGAAGTAGAGGGAATGATGATTTTCGTAGATCGAGGATATAGGTGGAATTAAATGGAATTCATTTTGTCATGGTAAGTCGTATCCAGAAGGGCTTATTTGCAGTGGAGAGAAGAAGGTAGAGTGATCTTTGATTGTCACCAATGTCGTGAGGAGAGAAAAGTGAAGTTGGCTGATAACCTGTTTCAAGATTATGCTATCTCTTGGTGGTTCAAGGTGGACCAGACAGAAGTGAGGAACCATAGAGGGTATCCTATAGATAGATAGCATGATCTTAAGGCTGTGATGAGAAAGCGAGTTTTGTTCCCAAAGTACTATCACAGGGAACTCATGCAAAGGTTGCAAATGTTGAGGACAAGGTAGTAGGAGTGTGGAGGATCTACTATAAGGAGATGGAGATGATCATGACTAGGACTGATGTGGATGAGGAAGAGGAGGCACCATGGCAGACTTCTTGGGGGTTTAACAAAGAAAATTGCTGATAGGGTTAGAATTGCTTACATTATGTGGAGTTGGAGGATATGGTTGCACTAACTATCAAATTGAGAGACAAACTCAGGGAAAAGGTCCATTCAGGTATGTTTCAAACCTTCTTTCAGTTTACATTTTGCATGGAAGGGTTTATGGGAAAGGTTTGATTTTAAGGGAAAGTAAGCCTTCTATTGATGTTGCAAAGGGGAAGGTAGTTAGGGTTTTCACCTGCGGAAAAACCTAAGGTGGCTGAACCCAAGGGCAGGATCGGGGATATTAAATGCTGGACGTGTCAGGGGTAGGAGCACATAGCAAGGATTGCCTTAATAAGAAGAACAATGGTGATAAGAAATGGAGCGAAAATTGTGACAGATGATGAAGGAGATGATAATGAGAGTGAAGATGATGAATGCCCGAGCTGGATGGCTTGTAGTTGATGCTGGTAGTGTTGAGGAGGTGTGGAGGAGACTAGTTGTAGCTAGGCGTGCAATGAGGTTTGAGAGGAGACCTATTGGTAGTAGGCGTGCAATGAGTACCCTCTAAAGGTGGATGGTCCTGAGGAACAGAGAGAGTATCTGTTTCATATCTAGATGCCATGTCCAAGCAAAGGCATGTATTGTGATTGTTAATGGAAGGGGAGTTGTATATTTGTGGTGAGTACACTTTGGTTAACAGGTTGGATTGCTACTATACCACATCCAAGGCAATACAAACTTTAGTGGCTTAGTGACTGTGGAGAGATTAAGGTGAACAGGCAAGTCCTCATTTCTTTTTCCATGGCAAATACTGTGATGAGGTTGCTCTGTGATGGTTGTTCCTATGCATGTGGACATCTTGTTAGGTAGACCTTGGCAGTTTGATAGGAAATACCTTGCAGATGGATATTCTCAAACAGTATTCTTTTACTAAGGATGGCAGGAAAACCATTTTGGGCACACTGTCCTCTAAAGTAGTGTATGAGGACCAATGTAAATGGAGAGGCTGAGAGTGGAGGCGAAAGCAAAGAGAAGGAAGAGTAGAAGAGCACTTCAGAAGGAGAGAAAAACAATGGTAAAAATCAAAAGAGTGGAAAAATTGAGAAGAGTGAAGAGAAAGAGGGAGTGAAAACATGACAACAATCGGCCAGGAGAGAAAAAAGAGTAAAAATGTGAGCTTGATGCTTAGGTCAATGAGGTTAGTATGCTTTGAGAGCCTGTAGACCTATATTTGTACTTCTGTACAAAGGGGCTTGCTTGGCCACTAATGACATTAACCCTGTTGCTTAGTGTGTTTCTGATTTGTTGCAGATTTTGGAGATGTATTTCAGAGGAGTTGCCCAGTGGACTTCCACTTGTCAGGGGCATAGCAGCAGCAGATTGACTTCATTCCTGGAGCTGCTATACCCAAACCGACCTGCTTACAGAACTAAACCTAGTGAAGCCAGAAGGAGATCCAAAACAATTTGAAGAATTGTGAGAAAGGGGTATGTAAGAGAGAGTCTGAGTCCCTGTTCAGTTCTGGGATTCAAGTGGCTAAGAAGGATGGGGCTTGGAGGATGTGTGTAGACTGCAGAGCCATCAACAAATCACTGTTAAAGTATCAATAACCCTATTCTGGTTCGATGAACATGTTAGATGAATTGTATGAGTTCTTGCTTGTTTACAATAATTGATCTGAAATCTGGTTATTTATCAGATACGGCATGAAAGTAGGAGATGAATGGAAGACTGATTTAAAGACTAAAATTTTGTTTGTATGATGGCTTGTCATGCCTTTGGGTCTTTAATAATGACTTAGTACTTTTATGTGACTGATGAATCATGTGCTGCGTGCGTACTTGGTAATTGTTGTATTATTACACACCCCCTTTTTTTTTTTTTTTCCATCACTCTGGTATATTTTGATATATCTTGATTTACTTTTAGTCTCTGGATGAATCATGTTATGCATGTGAGTTTGGTGTTAACAAAGAACTGAGAGAGAAAAAGCTGGTTTGCAAATCTTAAGAGTGTAGTTTTACATGGGATAGGGTTAATTTTCTAGGATTTATTGTGTTAGTCAAGGAGTAGAGGTTTGATGAAGAGAAGGGGGAAAGCCATTACAAAGGGGGGAGTGGCCTTAGACCTAAGACTACTAGTGAGGTGAGTGTTTTCATGGACTTGCTGGTTTCCATAGGAGGTTCATTTGAGATTTAGCACAATAGCCGTACCTTTGAATGAACTTGTGAAAAAGAATGTTAGTTTTACTTGGGGTGATGACACAAGAACATGCTTTCAATGAACTTAAGAATAAATTGTGTTAATGCCACCATTGCTGCTTTAGCCTGATTTTGATAAAAATTTTGAGATTGAGTGTGATGCTAGTGGCATAGGGATTAGAGCTGTATGAGCAGGATACAAGGCCACTAATGTAATTTAGTGAATATTGAGTGGGGCAGCTTTGAAGTACCAACATATGATAAGGAGCTGTATGCCTTAGTACGGCTCACTGCAGACTTTGGAAACATTAATCTCATTGGCCTAAAGAGTTTGTTTATACAACACAGACCATGAGAGCTGAAACATCTAAAAGCCATGTTAAAGCTGACTTAGGATACATGCCAAATGGGTGGAATTTCATGAGACCTTCCCTTATGTGATCAGGTACAAGTAGGGTAAGGAGACATTGTGTATGCGCTGGTCAAGAGGTCACACTTAATTAACCCTCTTAGTACATCTTTTGTTAGGATTTGAGTTGGGAGGAGCTGTACCAACAGATGTTGATTTTTCTGAGTTTTTGCCTGTTGTATTGTCGTGAATGCGGATGAATGATTATTATGTGTTTGATGGGATATTCTTGTTCAAGAAAGATAAGTTGTGTATTCCTAGAGGTTCGGTGAGGGAGATTACTAGTTAGGAAGCATTCTAGTGGGGGCTTATTGGGGCATTTTGGGGTAGACAGGTGACTATGATATGTGACTCAACAGTTTTAATTGGCCCTGGCATGAGACATTGATGTAACATAAATGTTTGTCAACACAGTATCACATGTAGAGAGGCAAAATCTAAATTGAAACCACATGGACTGTTATACACCATGCCTGTTCTGATGAACCTGGACTGCTTTGTCTATGAGATTTTGGCTTGAATTACCTAGACTAGGAAGTGTAGTGATAGCATCTTTGTTGTGGTTGATGGTTTAGTTAAATGGCTCTTTCATCCTTGTCATAAAACTGATGATGCTTTTATACATTGCTGATTTGTTTCTTGAGAGGAAGGTAGGATGTTTGCACGGCATTACCTAGGTGCATTGTTAGTGTTTGAGATGTAAAATTTTTGAGTCATTTTTGGAGACTATTGTGGGGAAAGTTGGGAACTAGATGTTGTTTTCGACTACCTGTCACCCACAAATGATGGGGAAACTAAGGTGGGTTAACAGGACTTTTAATTCTGTTGTTGAGGCAATCATAGAGAAGGAACATTAGGACTTGGGAGGATTGCCTACCATTTGTGGAGTTTGAATTTAAATAGGGCTGTACATAGCACTACTCATTGTTCACCATTTGAGATTGTGTATGGTTTTTAATCCATGACTCTTATGATTTTTTATTGCCAATGCCACCATATACAAGGTTTGTGAGTTTTGATGTTGATTCTAAGGCAAATTTCGTGAGAAAAGCTACTTGCACAGGTAAAGTGTAGGATTGAGAAACAAAATGCTTAAGTAGCTTCAAGGGGAACAAGGGCAAGAGACATGATTTTTCTGCATGGAGATTGGGTTTGGGTGCATTTTCGCAAGGAGGTGGTTTCCTTGTCTAATTTTTTTTTTTAAATTTTAAATAGAGGAAATCCAAGTTGAACCCTAGGGCGACGGTCCATTTCAGATACTGAGAGAATCAATGACAACGCTACAAAAGATGACTTACCAGGTGAGTTTATCGTTAGTGCCACTTTTAATGTCGCCTGACCTGTGTCCTTTTGATGTAGGTGATGCTTTTGATTCGAGGAGAAATCCTTTTGCAGGAGAGGGGGGGACTTTGTTATGGAAGAGCCACTATCCCAAGTTTAGGGGCTGAATCAGAAGAAAGTCAAGTGTTCTGAAAAAAAAAGTTGACGTTCAAAAGGGATTCAAGTCCAATAAACCTACCTTAAGGGACCAATCATGATCCTGAGCTAAGAAGCTGCAACAAATCCCTATTTTCTCTGTACAAGGTTTGATAAACATCACAAGTGAGAAGCTTCAAGGAATCCAAAGCTTCAGGGAAAGGGATGATCAAAGGGAACTAATGTGATGGAAATCAAGTGGGAGAATTGGTCCAGGATCAAGGCTGCAGCTTTGAAGCAGGTTTTGAAAGGCTGCCGGCCTTGAAGCCGGCCTTTGAATATACGCCGCCGGCCATCTTTTAATTACGTTGTATTTTCTTATTTTACGATTACGATGTATTTCTCGGATGTCTTCATATATAGACCGAGATAAGAAGATGTAAAAGGGGAGTTTTGGTTCTCTTGAAAATATAGAAAGCTTGTCGCTTCAATTCCTTGCGTTCCTTGATTGATTGCTGACTAAGAAAACTTTCAGGAGAGGTTGATCGATCTTTTCCTGTGGCGAGTTTCAAGGTTAGGGCTTATTAGTTCTAGCTTTTTCATCGATCAGACTAGAAAACCTAACATTCTAAACTATCTGGGTTTGATTCCCAATTAGATCAGTGGGTTTTCGTGTTTTGTTGTGGGGGGTCTGTAGTAGCCTAAAAGGGGTTCTTCCCAAGCGCATCTGCTCGGGGTTCCGGTATCAGATGGAGGGGCGAGAGCAACTACCCCCTATGTATCTCAAGTATGGGGATTACTATGATTTTTTTTACAGATAACTTGTTTAAAAGGATACAAAGTCTCTGCTGCTTTGACCTATCAATATTTGAGGACAAATCTCTTATGGCCCGAGGAGATGATAGGAATCAAAATCCTACAAGACTTATCACTATGGCAAGAGCTAAAGGGTTACAAAATTTTGCGATGAGCGTCCTCTTTGACAATCCGACCTGAAAAGTATTTGTTAATACTTTTTTTCTATTACTTTATTTGTTGTGCATTCCAGCAAGTATACTTGTTATCGGTTTTTACTGGGCGATGGGATAAAGACTCACTATACGCCTAGCTTGCGGAGTTATTTCATGGACCTACATTAACCAAAGAAGAACTGGTCCAAGGAAATTATTCAATTGAAGTTGAAGAATCGCAACTGAAGTGTCCACTTGATTTTTTGTTCTTGTTTTGGGGTGAGAGTATAAATAGCCGTCAAGGACTCCATTGTAAAGACTGTTTTGATTGATTTAGAATTACAATACTCTTCTTCTGTTCTTGGAAGAATTTGAACTCATCAGAATTGTTTGTGCTTTATACTAGTACTTATCAATTGGTATTCCCCATCTGATTGTGGCGTTATACATCATTACCAAGGTTCTTGCTTTAATATCTGCAACGCGGTCGCAGTTTCCCTTCCGTTTGTGATCGCTCGACAACTGTTTGAGTTTCAAATTGATCTCCAGGTTTCGGCACAGTTGATGGAGTTTGTATCATTTGGTATCAGAGCATTTAGGTTGGTTAGGAATTGCCTATCTTGAATCCAATTTTTGTTCTTTGTAATCTGGTTTCCAAAAAAAAAAAAAAAATTCGTGTTTTTAAAAAAAAGGAGAAAACGTTTTGTATCTTTTATGTATTAATTGATTTTATTAGACTTGTTATAGCAATCAATATATGCTCAATTGGAGTCATGTTTAATTTCTTGTTAAAGAGTAAAAAAAAAAAAGAGAGGAATAACTTTGTACAATTTTTTTTTTTTTTGGTTTCTTAGGCAATAGTTGTGTTGAAGTCCATAATTGAGTTGATTGAAGTGTTGGGGAAAATGTTGTGACTTGTTGAATTGTTGATTACCACAACAAAGGAATATGTTGAAATTTGCGGATACGATTCTGATTTTTTGTTGAATTCTAAAAGAATTGTTCCTTTTCTTTTTACAGGAAGAAATTATGAGTGGTAAAGAGGCAAGAGTGGGTGAGAAACATTAGAGTGCACAAAAGCCAATGAATATTGGTGGAGAAATAAATCACAGAGTGATTGAGAGACTTTTCGTGATTGGAGTGGCAAAACCACTTGAGGGAGTGATTTAGTGAGGATCATTATTTTCTATTATCAATCTTGTTTTTGTTGCAGAAAGCATCTCTAATAGAAATTCTCCGATAGTGTGGTTGGGTGGTATTGATAAAGGTATATTTTATCATGTTATATCTTGATGATTTAGTTTAATATATTATTGGTCAATTATTAGAAATTCCCACTGAAAACATAACTTAAATTGCATTTATGTTATTATCTTAGGGATTAATGGACTGATGATGAATTATATGCGATGCAAAAACATGAAGAATCACAAGCAAGGGATGAGATATGGCCGTGTCTTATGTAGTGTTTTTCCTTTCCACAACTATTAAAGAAAAATACAAGGATGAGAGGCTTAAGGGGATAGCCCATGGCCGTTCTTCATGTGGTGGGTGCGTTTACCCCCTGATCATGGACCGTGCCAAAAAGAAGAAGGAAAGAAGAAAATTGCCGAGAGTTATGGAGTTATCCCACGGCCTTGGTTTATGGGGTGGCAGTAAATCAACCACATTACACATCGGCCGTGCCTTATGTGGTGGACTGCCGACTTTTCGATAATTCTTGTGCAATTTTGTTACGTTTTTGCGGAGATACAATGAGTGGTGAGGAAAGAAGAGAAAAAATACGACTGGGGGAAGGAGAGGAGGACTTTGAAACATTTAGATTTGAGAGCTTTGTTTTTGGAGAAATTTAGCTTTTTACAAGGGAATTGAAGATTGAATTCAATTGTACTTCCATCAATTGAGATCAAGTCAGAAATCTCTGAAGAGTTGTTATAGGATCTTATTTCACAGATTTGCTAATATGGTGACTTCTTATCTTAATCATTATTTTGCATTTCTGTGAAATGGTTTTTAGTCTTAATGGATCTATTTACATTTTTTGTTGAATTTTGTACTTGTTGTTATCGCAATTGGTATGGCTGGCTAATTTCATTAGTGGGAATATTGGTGATGGCCTAGTTTGCTAAAATGATCGTGTAGTTTGTTATGAGATTGAATATATGTGGGTTTTCATGTTGTGAATTCCTTAAATTTTCAATTATTGTTGATAAGATTGATTGTTAGAAAATCCAATCATACGAAAGAAAAAAAAAAAAAAAAAAAAAACCCCCCCCCCCCCACAACTGGAGATAGGATTTTGTTAGGAATTCTTAATTAGATAATGAGGACAATGCGAAAGCGGCGTTAATTGGTTTAATTAGGGTTCATATGGGAGATTAAAGCTATGTTCTTTAAATTGATTATTCACGAGTGTTAGGGATAATTGTATTCAGGGCTTAAGGCGATCATAGCATTGAAAAATGTATGAGAGTATATCAGAATCCTCTGGTTAATTAGAGATACGAAAGTGGACTAATTATTTGAGGTTTAAAAGGTTGAGCTCACGTGAATAACCAATATAAGTTGATTTCAATAACTTAACGGTAGTTTAATTAGCATGACTAGGGTGATTTCTAATTCCTTGCTGGTTCAATTGGAAGTATTTATAAATTTTATAATTCTCATTAGAATAGAACTTAATTTACTATCTTTAGTTAAATTATATAAAAGATTCCTGTTTAATTACCTAATTATCAGTATAAGTTTTTTAGGTTGTAATCTTTTTAGTCCTCGAGGGAACGTTACTACACTCATCATATATTACTTGATTGCGACCTAGTATACTTGCTTAGCGTTTTCATTTATACATTTCACGAGTGACAAGTTTTTGCGACCGTTGACAGGCGGACTATAAGATATTAGACTTTGTAGGCTTTGTTGGTTATTTAGGTGGCATTTTATTTTTGATTGTGTGTCTTCTACTTTTCTGTCTTTTCTGGGGTGGCATGCAAAGGAGTAGGAGTCTTGAAACTTCTTGCCCCTAGATCTGAGATAGAGCGTACTATACATCGTTTGAGACAGAGAGAATGACAGAGAGGAGAGAATCATGAGAAATCATGGCAGTGACAATAACATCTTCCTATTCAGGCTCCCGCGAGCACTTCGCGATTTTTCAATCCCAACTGTTCAAGGACAGCAATTAGACGAAGGCCAGCTGTTCAGGCCAACAATTTTGTGCTGAAGCCGGCACCTCTATACAGATGGTGCAATCCAATCAATTTGGTGGTATACACATGAGAGCCTTGTCGAGCACTTGAGGATTCCTTAAGTATTCTAACTGATAAAGATGAATGGTGTTTCTGTTGATGCCATAAGATTGCATCTTTTTCCTTTCTCATTGAAGGGAAAGGTAAGAGCTTGGTATAATTCTAAAATCAGATTCTATTACCACATGGGCTATCTTAGATCATGATTCTTAGAAGATTTTTCCCACCATTCACGTACTGCCTAAATTAAGATAATGATATCTACCATCTTTTCCAAGTTCAGTGGTGAATCATATATGAGGCATGGGAAACGATTTAAGGAAACTATCTGAAGTGTCCACACTATGGCTACCTGATAATCTCCTGATGGAGGTATTTTTATCTATAGTTTTGGATGACATTTGAGGTCATTGGTAGATGCTGCAGCTGGAGGTGCATAGATGGGTAAAAACTTACACTGAAGCCAGTGCTTTAATTGAAGAAATGGCATCCAGTGGCACAAATTGGCTACATGAGAGGAGGGGAATCAAGAGCTGCCTCAGTTATGATATTGATTTTATGTCAGCTCAGTTGGAGCTCTCACTACTCAGGTTAGCAAACTTTCTTCTTCTCCAATCAATTAATGCTAACTTGCTTGCTAGTTGTGACTTGTGTTCGTACACAACCCTCGTTGGAATGTCCATTGGGAAGAACTTTCAGCATCATCAATAGAGAGCAAGTCAACCATACCAACAATTTTCTAAGAGCTAATCAATGCCTTATTCCAACACTTACAATCCAGGCTGCAAAATATCCTAACTTTCTATGGAGGATTGAGAACAACATACTGAACCCACACTGGATTTCAAAAACAAGCCCTACTCAGATTCCTCCTCCTCAGCAAAGTCAGTCAAGATAGAAGGAGCTCATGAGGAGCTTCATGCCAAAAGACTGGACACCCTCCTGCTAATCCAACACGCTTCTATAAAAAACTTGGAGGGTCAGCTCGGTTCAAATTAACATAGCAGCTATGTACTAGACCCTCAGGGTTTTTCTTAGCAAAACTGAGGTAGAACACCATCATGTCAATGCCATCATGTAAGGAGTGGTAAAGGAAGTGAAGAAAGTGAAAGGCAGGTAAAAATTCAAGAGAAAGTTTCTAGAGAAAGGTAAGCAGAAGGAGGAGGAACTCACATCCAAAGCACCAGTGTTGCAAACCTTATGTTCACCTATCCCTTTCCCAGGAAGATCAAGCAGAGGGAGTTGGAAGTAGTTTGCCAGGTTTTTGACAATTTTTAAGGGGCTTCAAATTAATATACCTCTCTAGAGGCCGTGAGGAAATTTCCATCCTATGCCAAATTCATGAAAGAGCTGTTCTCTAGTAAAAGATCCATGGAGAGTGTTGAGGGAAAAGTAATTGCTTCTTGCGCGAGAGTTGGAGAGTTCTTGCTCGGTCATAAAGAAGAAATCTGCTAGTACCTAGAAAGCATGAAAGATCAGGGAAGTTTCAGTATCTCTATGCCACACAATTGGTAATATTGTTTTGAGACAGAATGTTTTAATTGATTTGGTGCAAGAGTGAGACCAATCACGGTGCAGCGAGTGATAAGAGCTAAGGTTTTCTAAAGTACAGTGGAAGATGTCTTAGTCAAGGTCGATAATTCATATTTCCAGTGGACTTTGTGCATATGGATGTGGAAGAAGATGACGGACATTCCCACTATTCTGGGGTAGACCATTCTTAGCTACAAGGATCTGCTCTAATTGTGTAGGACAAGGCAAGCTCACCTTTAGAGCACGTAGGATGAACCAGGTAACATTTGATATGTATGTTCTGTGTTTTTGTCTATGAGAGAAAGCAAGGTTTTCTGACATATCTGCTGAGGGTGAAATTCATAACAATGATGTGGTGGTAGATGTAGGGCAAACACTCTTGAAGTTGTCTTGAATGAGATGATGATTGGGGGGATGGGGTGAACAGGAAAAACAAAGGCTGTGAGCAAGTACCCCAGACTGAAAATGTAGGTGCTTTTGATAGATGATAGACCACTATGAGAAGGACACCAGTGTCGACACTAATGCCAATGCAGAACTTGAACTAAATGTCTTTTCTAATCCATGTTTGATTATGAGTTTCTGAATTTAGGAATCCATGGCCTCACATTAATCAGCGCCTATGACAAAGAGCAGTGTAGCAGCAGAATTCTAGGCCAGTTGGATGAACATAGGAAATCTTGGATGGACAAGTGCAAGGACTTCTAGCAGGTTATGTTTGTTGATATCCACTTACAAAACATTGGTGGAAAGCTGAAAGAAGGGCACCATACATAGGAAGGGAGGCTTGGAATCCTAAATATGAAAATGTTGGTGTTTGGAGGAGTTGTTTAAACCCTTGAGTAAGCTAAACCCTGAAAGTCGGGCTAAAGAATTTAAATAAAGTGCTTCATGGGAGGCAGCCTATGATGAAAGATTGTTGTAATTTAATTTTATTTTTCAAAAAAAATAAAAAAAATTCGGCTTAGGCTTTTAGGGGGATGAGAATACGGCTCGTGGGGTTCGTGTGGTGGTCCTAATCAACCTAATGTCATACGGCCGTTGCCACGGTAATGTGCAAATTACAGATTGATTCACCCCTTACACCACGGCCGTGTGTCCAAAAAAAAAAAAAACTTGTCCGATTTATTTTATTTTATTTTCTGATTGGATCTGTAAATATTCCTTAAACACTATAGGTGATGTTAGATTGTGAATATTCTTGATCTATTATTGTCTCTTTGTGTTTCTTTGTTCTAACTTAGGAATAAAGGAAAAATGTGCAGTTCTATGGAAAAGCAATGCACTTCATGATGAAATTTCTAGAGGACTTTGCTAACCTTCATCTCAGGGAGTTTAGTTATTCCTAATGTTTACTTTTATGGCCTTAGTTCATATTTTTTCTTTTGCAATTAGGAAAGGACAATAGGGACATTTGTTTGAATTAAGTGGTGGGGGAAGGAAAAATAAAAATAGGCCATTATTTATGATAATTTTGATGTCTGTTGATGTTATTTGTGTGGAATGAATATTTTGAACAATTATACTTCCCTATATATCTTGAACTGTTTGTATTGGAAAAGTCTAATTGATCTGAAATGTGGTTATAATTTTTCTTTTATCTAATTGATTTTGATTAGGTGCCTTACTCATTAGCTGTTGTAATTGGTTGACTTAGTTTAAATTTAGTGTGCAATCCTTTACGGAATAAATTGACCTTATGTTTAGGACCTCTTGAATTTAAAATTCAGAAGTAGGTTTGTGGAGTCCTGAGTGCAAAACAAGCAAGTTTACTTCTAAGTGAAAGTAAACTTGTATTTTGTCTCTTTTGAAGTGCTTTGAGAATATTGTTTTTAACTCTTAGAAAAAGCGGTTGGGAAAATTTTTTCCATTAGTGATTCCTTATAAAATTAGTCTTATACTAAAATATATATATATATACTATATATATATAATTTAGAGCCTTTACTCCAATTGAATCAGGGTAAGTGAGTTGAAGAGTATCTAACTTAAATTTTAGTGTGAGAAGAGTTCGTAGGGGTCCCTTTAAAACCTGGTCACTTGGTGTTGAGCTCGGGATGTGACGCCAATGAACTCACAATAATAACATGAAGGGAGAAAGGCAAAATTTTATATATTATTTATCCAAAAAACCGTTGTTATGGGCGGGCTTTAGTCACCTCAGAAGAGTGAAGCGTCAGACTCCATGTCATCTGAGCAATGTAAAAAGAAAAAGAAAAAAAAAAGAGGAGAATGAAATTAAGACTATTATACTAGGAAAAAAATCTAAGGGAAGAGTGGATAACATATGCTTTAACTTTGTTGATATCTTATTCAGGGATAAGTAATTAAAGAGATTTTATACTTGCTAGTGGCTTTTGAAGTTTAAATGAGTGTTTTGTCTTTTATTGGGACTGAGAATTTATCTTTTAAAATAACCCCCCAATTCGGTGGTTTAATAACATTAAGAATAAAAGTTAAGGCTATAGTTGATGTGGAAGAGAGGAAAGGTTGCTTTGAGAATCTGGTGATGAAGAGTTAGTAATCCAAATGGCCTATCGCTATGAAATACACCATGTGCAATTGATGGTTCTTGTTTCTATTGGATGCTGTCGATATGTAGTAGATGGAGCATATGAAGGAAGTCCTGAGCAAAGATGTGTTAATTAAAGTCTAATGCTTGACATTGTAAGTGAAGAAGGATGTACAGACAATCCAGAGGTTATGCTACTCATTGATCAACTTGATTCTTCAAAGTATGTTACACCTCAGTACGGGTTTGAAAAAGTGAGAATAGGAATGAGGGCGAGACTTTAAAACTTCTATAGAAGAGCTGCTAGTGTTAGAAATGAAACAATTCACAGAGTATCTGATATGTGCTTTGCTCTGTAGAGGACTCCAAGACTACCAGTTATTATTAGTCCTCAGATTTATTCACAGACGTAGAAAGGACAAATTTACTCACAGTTCTGAGAGCATACAAGTGAAGCCAGTCGCGCTTGGATAAATATCCGTTAGAAAAGGTATCAACCCATCCTTCTTTCTCATAAAAATTTTACATAAAATTGTTTTTAACCACGCAAAGGACGACTAAATCTAATATAAAGGAGGGTTGTTAAGAAGGATGGTATTCAAATTCTTGAGGCTGGACTTATTTACCCATATCTGATAGCAAGTTTAGGTTTAGTCCAACGCAAGTGGCTGCCAAACGAAGGGAGGGATTACTGTTGTCCTAATGAAAGATGAGCTCTTTCCTCATGTGGACCGTCAACTAGGTGGTGGTTGTGCATTGTATTAGAAATGGATGACGCACTAAAAAAAGATCACTTGCCTTTCCCCTTTCATTGATCAATGTTTAGAAAGGTTAGCTGGACAATTGTATTATTGCTACTTAGATGCGATGTTCAGCTACTTTTCAGAGACATATTACTTTAGTGGACTAGGAGATAACCACTTTACATGACCCTTCCGCGACACATTATGCCTACAAGAGGATGCTGGTTCGAGTTATGTAAATGCATCGGGCTACATTTCAACAGTGTTATGTTGGCCATATTGGAAGATCTGGTGAAGAGAAAATCATGGAAAGTATTTAGGGAGAGATTGGATCTCCAACTACTAGAGACTTATTTTGAAGACATGAATGAGCATTGGCGCAACGACATAAAACAAGGGGGCCAAACTTATGTTTACCTTAGGTACCATAGCAGTCCTTTTATTTTCTTTTTTGTCACTATCTTAAGTCATATTAGTTTTAGAAACTTGCATATCTTAATGGGGAGTTTTTAAGATTTATTTTAAAAGATATAAAGCGGGAGTAATCCCTATGTGTAGTGAAGCACTCAATGACAAGTAAAGGATGTGATTTTTCTAATCACTAAGTGCACTTGGTAAGTCTTTCTCAACGTTTCATTTACACTTTTTAGAGGTTACACGATGATCACAGTTATTGTCTATTGGCTTAAGCAAGCCTTATTTTTCCCTATGTGCTTTTCAAAGTCTATAATACCTGAGCCAATCATTGCTTAAGGCTATGCACAACCTAAAGAGGTTTTGGGGAATTTTTTAAAAATTTAACACGGCCCTGAGCATGGCCGTACTTTAAAACTAGGGCTTTTGGGTCTATCAAAAGTTCTATAGAATTTTTTTAAAACAACAAAGGCCATGAACATGGTTATGTGAACCAGAGTTTTTACTCTATCAAAAAATTCTATGGGAATTTTTTTTAAATTTTGCACGGCCCCAACATGGCCAAAGCTGCGGGGAAAAGGGAGACTTCCCCCTTTTAAAAATCCCCTTTTTTGCTCCTTTTTGAGGGTTTTGCACAGCCCCAAGCATGGCCGTGCAGCAGCCCATGTTAAAAAACCTACTGTAATACAGTTTTTTTTTCTCATTCTTCCCCTCCCCCAACTTCATCGTTTATCTAAAATAGGTTAAAATTTTTAACTTCTCTTTTTTTTTTCCTTTTTAAATTTTATTGTTTTTCTTTTTTTTTTTTCTTTTTCTAGGTTTATGGGAAACACAAACGTTGGGTTCCTAGCCCCAAAGATGGGCATGCCATTACTGTTTTGGGTTTTTTTCCCCCGGGCTTTTAACCTTTCGTGCAACCCAATTTTTAAAATATAAAAATTTAGGGCCTATTTTCTTGTGTTATCTATGTACTATCTTTTAAATTTTTTCCCCCTTTTTTAAGTTTTCAATTGATTTTGAATGTTGATTTGAATCTTTAAAAAAGGGGGAGATCCTTGAAATTGTGCTCATAAGAGTTAGTGTTTTTTGTTCCTTACTTGCCTATTGTTGGACTTGGGGATACTTAGTTGGAATTTCAGGATGAAATCTAAATGGGGTTTTAAACTTACTTACTATTTAATTATTGATTCTGGAGTATGAAATAAATTGAAAACCCTTTTGTTTAAAGTTTAAATGGTTGGATTTTTAAGCTTATTTGGGTTTAATTTTTTTTACCTTTCCAAAAAAATTTAAGAGGTCTTCTAATTTTTTATGAAAGGTTTCATATGAAGTTTATCATTGATGATTCCTCTTAAAATAATCTCTTTGAAAATTAATTAATTTAAATTTTTTAAATTTAAACAATAATGTGAAAAGCTTAGTCAGTATAGGCAGGCCCTTTTGGGTTTCCCTTTGAAGAGCGAAGTCTAACTTCGCTATTGACTAGTCAATTTAATTAAAGAAATAATAAGCCGTCACTTTTAATGACTCAGGTTGTCTAAGTTAAGGTATCTTTATGAAACTTTTAAAAAATTTGGGTAACGGAGGTTTGATGAGGTTCCTTTAAAAAACCCCTTTAAACCCAAGGTCGTCTGGCTTGGGAATCGACCAATCAATGATTTATAATAAAAAAATAGGATACAAAAGGGGGAAAAATTCAGTTTGGGGCTTGTAATCGAAAAAATTAAGTCCATTTGAATTTCTGATGCATGAACCCTTTCGTATGTTAAACCTAGAATCCCAACGATGCTAGTTGGTTTCAATTCCCCGAGGGGTTTGTCTTGAATAAGTGATGCCCTAATTTGACCCCAATCAAACCCATTGACTGTAACCCAAGTTATCAAAAGTTATTTCTAGCAATTAGTTAAGAATCCTATGGAAAAGTTCTTTTGCCAAAAGAACAAAAAGAGGTATTTCGTATCTCACGGGAAAAAAAAATGTTTTTTTCTATTTCAAAAAAGTCTTCTTTTGTGGCCCCTAGCATGGGTATTTTTAAACACCCCAATACAATATGGAAAACCTTAAAATTGCCAATCTATTTGTTACCTTATTTCCCCATGTAACCGGAGTAGGCAACTAAAATTTTAAAATAAATTAGAAACAAAAAAAAATAAAAAATCCCAAGTTGCCCAAAATTTTTTTCCTTTTGTCACCCCCCAAATAGGAACTAAATAAATAAATTTAACCCAAAAACCCAAAAAATAAAAATTAAAAAATTAAAAAAAACCAAAAAATATCCTCTAGTGTAGCAATTCAGCAAATATTTTTTAATTGGGTTTCCCAAATTATTTCATCCTTCCATGGTCCGTTTTTTCAAGTCGACATATGTTGTGCTCTTTCCTTTTTCATGCTTTGCTATCCTTCATTTTCCCCCCTTCCCTCGAAAAGATTTGTCTCGAATCACCTGCCCTTATAAAAAAATTTTAAAATCAAAAAAATTTCAATTGCGTTATATTCCACAGTGACTCCCAAAAAATCAATTTTTTAGGTTTGTAATTGATGCGC
>JBBMOL010002169.1:0-27807 GCA_037954665.1 Laguncularia racemosa | reverse complement strand
TTGGGCCAAAGTTTGTCATCAAAACAATGGGGTGATTGTTTTAAGCATCTGGGCAGTTGAAGCCTATGAGAAGAATTACCAACACATGATCTGGAATTAGCAACCATAGTATTTGAACTTAAGTTATGGAACATTACTTATAGGGGGAGAAGTGCCCGAATATTCATAGATCACAAAAGCCTCAAGTACTTATTTACCCAAAAGACTAAATATGAGGTAAAGACCGCTGGCTAGAACTAATAAGAGACTATGACTTAGACATCCATTTTATTTTGGGAAAAGGGCAAATGTAATTGTTTATGCATTTAAGTAGAAAGAAGCATGGAAATCTATCAATGATGATCACAATTCAAAAGAGAATATTGGAAGATGTGTAGAAACTAGACTTAGAGATTGTTACTCAAGAAGTGGGAGCTAAACTCACCAGTTATGAATACAGCCAGTATTAATTGACAAAATAAAAGTTGCATAAGTTGAAGATTGGGAATATGGGAAATAAAGAAAAGAATGGAAGAGAGAAAAGCTGTAGAATTCAATGAAGATGCTGAGGGTGTGTTGAGGTATGGTCACAGGCTATGGTGCCAAATAATAAACTGAAGAAAGAAAAATTGGAGGAGGCACACTATTCTGGGTATTTTATACCCCGGGAAAAATACCAAGAGGGTATAAAGACCTAAAGAATCTTTTATTGATAAGAATATGAAGAAGAAGTGGCTGTTTATTAACTAAGTGTATGACCTACCAACAAATCAAGATAGAACATTAGAGACCCATTGGCATGTTTAAAACCTTTACCTATACTAGAATGGAAATGAGAACATGTGACCATAGACTTTGTCACAACACTCCCTTGATTAGTGACAAAATTTGGACACAGTTTGGTAATTGTGGATTGGCTTACAAAATTGGCACACTTCATACCAACAAGTACTGAGTAAAAACTACAGAAGCTGACATAAATTTACATCAAAGAAATTGTAAGGTTGCATAGGATACCAGTCCCATAGTTTTAGACAGAGATACAAGATTTGCAAGGAGTTTGGAATAGTTTGCACAAGCTTTGGGGGTAAAGCTACAATTTAGTACCATTTTCACCTACAGATAGATGGTTAGTTAGAGGGGAACGATTCAAATATAGGAGGATATCTTGAGGGATGTGCATTAAACCTTAGTGGAAATTGGGTTTAACATTTTCCTTTAGTAGAGTTTGCCAACAAAAATAGTTATCAAGTTACCATCTAAATGGCACCATAAGAGGCATTTATACAGAAGAAAGTGTTAGTTGCCGTTACATTAGATGAGGTGGGGAGAAACAAATTTGGGAACTGATCTACTACAATGTAGTAAACAAAATGAAGTTGATTCGTAAAAGATGCAGTTAGCTTAAAGCTACTAAAAGTCAATGTAGACAAGAAGGATGCCCATTAGAGTTTCAAGTGGGAGATCATGTATTGTTGAAGATTTCACCTACAAAGAGAGTGATAAAATTTTGGGCTAAGGGGAAGTTGAACCCTAGATATGTGGGACCTTTTGAAGACTTGGGGAAAATTGGACTAGTGGCATATAGATGGCATTGCCACCTAGTCTATTAGAGTACACAATGTATTTCATATTTCTATGCAAAGGGAAAAATGTACTCAACCTAGACCAGATTACTGCATTGGAACCTCTACAAGTGTAGCTAAATCTCACAATTGTGGAAAGACCTATTAGAATTTTGGATACTAAAGAGAAAACTTTGAGAAGACGGGTTATCAAGTTTGTCATGGTGTAATGGAGTAATCAAACCGAAAGAGAAGCAACCTGGGAAGTAGAAAAAGAGATGACAAGAAGATACCTAGAACACTTCAATGATCGAGGTAATTTTCAAGACGAAAATTCATGTAAGAGTGAAGAATGTAAATACATGAGTAAATAAATATAATATATATATATTATGTATAATATATAAAATAAAAATGCAGGTAAGGTTAATATCGTAAATAATCTAAAAGGATTGAGGGTAATTTGGTAATTTAGACAGGACTATAAATAAGTCGTTATAAACCCTATTGACCTTTTCCTCCCTTTTGCATCTCATAGAAATCCTAGAACCTTTTTGTGTGAGTCCATAAGAAGGAGGTGACCCCTTTTCTCCACCACTAATTATCAATTAAGTAAGTACATAGATTAACAATTATGAATCATGATTTAAGTATGTATATGGTAGCGTAAGGAGATAACGAAATTAAGGTCATTTACAGGACAAGATTAATCCGTGCTATAGAAGGTTTTGAGCAAGCACTTCAAGCATATCGAACACGATTTGGTTAAGTAAGTATATCTACTAGTGTATTACACTACAATTTTATGTTAGATAGATCAATTAGGTTAAATTGGTTAGAAATTAGGTTAAGGATCGATTTACGAAGTGTATAGTAAGATGGACGGTCTCTTAACAAGACCATGTTATGGATTGTTGATTTTAAAGAATGATCAAGAGATATATGGCCTCCCAACATGACCGTGTTGAAGACCTAAAGTGAATAGAGAGATATACGACCTCTCAACAAACCGGTTGTGACCTTGTAAAAAAAAAAAATGACCTCTCAACATGACCATGTTGAGACTACGTTGATGAAAAATGGGATAAGAAATACACGACCACTTAACATGACCAAAATTGAGACTATGTTTGATGAATAGTGGATAGAGAGATACATGACCTCCCAAATAAATGACCATGTTGAGACTATGTTGATAAATAGTGAACAAAGAGATACATAATTCTCAACACGACCATGTGAGACTATGTTGATGAATAGCGGATAGAGAGAAAATACAACCTCTCAACATGCAATGTTGAGATTGTGTTGATGAATAGTGAATAGAGAGATATACGACCTCTCCACATAAACCATGTTAGGACTGTGTTGATGAATCATGAATAAGAGATATATGACCTTTTAAAAACATGACCATGTTGAGAAAAAAGAAGAAGAGAAAAATGTATACACCTTTGGAAATGGTTGTGTAAATATCTCGTATTCAATTACACGCCTCCAACATGACCATGTTGAGTTGAAACACGTCTATTTTCCTTTTTAAAATTTATAGGAATACAATTTTAAAAGAAAATAATGTGAATCATGTATAGGGTTTTGGGAGATTTTTTGAAGCTAAAAAAGTTAAAGACAAACCAAGTTTTGCAAAGTTAGGTATATGTATATCATGTTTGTTGCTTGTGCTTCATAAATTAGATTTTGTGTTGGGTTTAATAATATTATAAATGAATTTGAGTGTGTGTGCATGTTATTGTGAATTGCTAGGTCAAGAAATTGAGTAAGGTCGGTGTTTAAAGTAGCACTCGTTGATGGGTATGTATGTTGTCCAAATGGGTTGTGTACCAAATGATCCAGGTCTTATGGGGAATGTTGTATGAAAAAGGGTTTTTGATGTGAAATTGTTTGTGACATAAAATTGTGAAAGGTTGTAGTATAGGGACTCATAGACTCATAGATAATGGGGAGTATCCACTGTCACATATATATATATATATATTATTATGTAAAATTGTGGAAGTTTGATTGTGAGAATTCATGGACTCATGAATAGTGAAATTTACTCACTCTCATAATATATTTATTATATGTGGTAATAGATTCATGGATAAAGAGTTTATATCTTTGTCAAATAATATATATTATATATATTATATAATGTATATTTTTGCTGGTGAATGGATTAATGAAAGGATGTTTAGGAATATTATGTGTGATGATGTTTATGATGTGATTGTTTTATCACTAAAGTTGTGAAAGATAAATAAAATTGTGTATGAATATTATGGTGCATTTTGAATGTGTTATTGTTTTGGCATGGCATGCGTATATGTGTATAGGTATGCATTGTACTGGGCATTAGCCCACATCTCAGGGGAAATTTTTTTTAATTGCAGATGCTACAAGAGAGATTATAGGGTATATGAAACCCTTTAGTAGAAACCAATCAGGATACGGAGGCGAATGTGGATACGTGTATTATGACGAGTGGGATCCCGATGAAAAGAAAAGGGGAATAAAGGAAAAAATTTTAATTATGATTTAGATTATCATGTTATTTAAATTTTTGAAGGCTTCCACTGTATTTAAATTGAGCAAAATGAACAAGTATTATATTTGGGAGGATAAGATTTCTTTTGAAAATTGGTATTGTTGAACTTATGAATGCTTCCGCTGTAGAAAATTTTAAAAAGTTTATTTATTATATCGAATAATTGAAAGATAATGTTTAGAGAATTGTAGCAATTGAGCCTTGCATGTCTTTTAGTACTGAGGACACGTAGCGGCCATAGCGTACCTAAGTTTGGAGCATTATAATAACAAAATAAACACCAAACAAAATACAAACACTAGAACCCTACATCATGCACCCAAAGACATATCACACAACTAACTCCCTACTTTGATGTGGCAACCTAGTTTATACACATTCCAACATTGATTTAACAACCCTAGGGGTTGTATAAATAAGTTTTCCACTATCATACAGTTAGAATGAAAATGTCTAACAAGATTAGCTAAAGGCATGAAACTTCCTAATTATTCAAAAATAATGCCAATTAGGTTTGTCCAGAAAACTAAGAAACCTTTCCCATTGATTTATTAATCTTAGTTTTAGGTAGGGATTTTTCACCTAAGCCTTGGAGGTGTTATTCTAGTCTTTGTTTCACCTTAGTTTTTCTAACTGGTGGTTATTATGTTGAAGTTTGAATAGATTAAATGGTGGTTTGAGGTTTAATGGCACATTAGACTTTAGAAGTCAATTGCTTGTTTTCCCATGCAATAGATTGCATATGATACATCTTTAGTGTGCTATCAAAATTAGACTTCTCTCTATTTATATAATTTTTTATTAATCAGCCTTTCACTATTCATCATAGTAATGAAATTTTTGTTATTAGTAACTTAGAACTTTGTTGACCTTGTTTCTTAGGAAGGGTCATGAAGAGATGCATAATAATTGGAACCTATTTGTTTACATATTCTATGCTCAAGCAGCTTTGGGTTGTGCCCTTAAGCGGAGCTGATGAATAACCGGGCTTTTTATTAAAACTTTTGGAAGATATTTCTAATTTATGAAAAGGATGAAATTTATCTTGAATTCTAGAAGCTCGATATGGATACTTTGATAATTTGTATTCTTTAATTTTGGTTAGTTCCGGGTATCTAGTCCTTGTAAAAAATGGTTCTATTTACTATATAAAAAGAAGTTTACCCATTTGTAGACATAACTACTGGAGAAAATGCCCTCCTAAGGTACTTCAAACATGCCACATGGTTATGTAGGTGTGTTGCTTCCAAGAATACTAGTACTTTTTCACTGTTTTGCAATTGATTCTGAACTTCTCTGTGAAAAATTAGAGGTGAAAGAGTTCTCGCTGTCATCCTTTAATGAGTCCAAGATAGCATCTGTGGTGTCTTAAAAAGTTAAAGAACTTCTGAGTGTTGATGGTCCTGGAATTTAAGGTTAAAATTTTTTGTGATATGAGTCCAGCATGTGCTTAATTTGACTAGCAAAAACCGTTTTTGTACACCTACTAAGAATACAAATCATTTTATCCAATAAGTTCTTTTAATTTATCAACAATGTTGCAGATACTCCCCTAGAAAAAAAAATTGAAGTTGCCTAACTATAAAACTAACATGTCTCCTATTCCCCTTGATATATGATGGAATCAAATCTAAAATGCCATAAGACAATAGTTAACACATTCGAATTTTTACTGTCACTCCGCATAAGGTTTTAAAACCTTTGGTAATTTTTTTTTTAGCTTTGGATACTTTTCCTCTCCATAAGTTTTTAAACCATTTTTTTAATTGCGCTTTAGCTATGGACACTCGTCAATTCCCCTATGTTTTACTGATTATTAAATGTTTGAAGTTGTTTACTAAACATGATTAATATGGTGCTTTAGCGGTATACCTGTGCTTAGTGGTTTCCATAATTTTTTGCGTAATTGTTAAAATTCCTAGATATAAATCAAAAGAAGCTTTATGCAGTGGTACTTGCAATATGATGAAACAGAATTTTATCGTTGGGCCCCTTTCCCAAAAGGTACAAAATGAAAAAAGGAAACTAAAATAAAATAAACATAGAAATGAGAGTTGAAAATTAGCTTCTTCTTCTGGGTTTTTTTTCTTCCTTAATGGAGAGGATGTGTAGAGGCAAAGGGTAAGTTGATAGTTTTGTTTAGCTTCACCTGGTTGGTGATTGAATGTCCTTCTTTTTATTCTGTGCTTATGAAAATTTAGAAGCTTCCTCTTTAACACCAGCTGAAAGAATATTTCGGGGGAATGTTTCGGGACTTCGATTTTGAAGTTCCAGTTGTAGAGAAAGTTCTTAGATTATGTTATGACATTGATATTAAAACATCTTAGTGACATTGGAATCAATGCTCTCCCACTCTTTTTCCTTTGGGGAGGTTTGATTGATGTGACCTTTGCCAAGAGTAACATTCGTAAGCTTTTTTACAAATATGGCTAAGAAAATAAAAGGGGGTTATATGTGTAATTGATATAAAGGAAAATCTATCATACTATTAACCTAAATTTGCTTAAAGGACAGGTATGGATTATGAATTGATATTTTAGATAATTTAATGATAATATCTTCAAAGCTGAATAATGTAAATTTTACATTAGCATTGTGACTTGGATATAGCCTTGGCAGCACATCCTTAATGTAATTTTTTGGAATGTATTGTTACCAATTTTTTTGGGGAAAGATGAGTAAAAAGGGGTGTGATCAAGTTTTTGTTCAGACACTCAAATATATTAAGAGTAGCATTTAACATTTGGGAGAAACACTTAACTTTTTCTCTTCATAAAGCTTTTTGGAGCCCAAAATAGAATGTTTTGGCTTTATGTAATGTAAATTATGATTCCGGATGTGTTGAATAAAATGAATTGATAAATGGATAAAAATGCAACCTGTTTACCATGATTAACAGATAAGAAAACTAAAATTGCAATTTTCTTACTGCCCCAATCCACCACACCTTTTCAACTAAATTTATTGAAAACTTCAGCTAGGGTGTCGAATAATTTCTTCTCTTTTCTTTAGCATACCCACAACAATACTTAAATTAGAGCTTAGTTGCTGTCAGTTAACAAATGAACCAGCACTCAGCAGTGTTTAGTTTAAACCCTCTTTTCTCTTTCATCTTATTATATCAATGGGGAAGTGGTAGCTCAATTACTCCGAAGCTTTCATGAGTCTACGTTGCACTATGGGTTAAGAGTTTCTTCCCATGAGGCTTCAAACTATCTTGTTTACGGATCCAGAGTAATTAGAGATTCTTCCTCTTCTTCGGGTATGGTACAGGTTGCTCAATTTTTATACCTAAATGTATGCCTTTTTCTGCTGGTAAGCTTGATGAAGATGCTAGGAAAGGAAATTTAGTGGGATAAATTAAGCAAGCTCTTTGAAATTGAGTAATTAGGTTATACTAGGAAATGATAACTTATTGTAGCGGCCATTTTTATGATGAGGATAAAGAGAGAAATATTACATATTCCAAACAACAATAATTATGTTATATATCACAAAATAAGATCATCTTCATCAATTCTTTGATATTATTGCTATTGAACTATTTAAAGTTCTATTTCCTGGGGAAAATGCATGAATTGAAATTTCATTTGTAGATTACGTCATAATCATGATTGTATTTACTCCCTCCTGAGTGTGGCTTCCTTCTATCTAGTGGGGACTAGAATTTGCCATGTGTTATCACTTTTGATAGGTTTCTTTGATCTCATACTGATTGGCAGAATATGCACTTTTGCACACACTACAATTAGAAATGAGAAAAAAAAGGGAATTATATTTGTAGAAGTCAATTGCGGGAAAGGAAAATGTACTTTTCCGGGAAAATAATTCTCGCCAAATAGTACACACACACCTAAACCCATAAAATTCATCAGGATTACTTTTTTTGCAAGAAGCCAATTGCCGAAAAGAAAAAAATGTGCTTTTCGAGAAAATAATTCATCCCAATAGTATATGCGAGAATGTGATTGCCACATCTTTCCACTTATGAGAAGTAAATCATCGAAATTGTTTATTGCGAGAAAAGTAATTTGCCACTTCCATGCTATGTAAGCTAAATTTTAGGCCCACTATATTTTCGCTTGTCAATTTCCTTTGTCATCTTTTCCTGCATCCTAGTTAGACAATTTTTATCGTTTATTTCCAGAAAATAAAACCTTAGCCAAAACATTATGTCTTGTCGGTGAGTAGTTTCGCACGCCTGCCCTTCCCTAACATCCTCTATTATTGAATGGCCCTTGAAATGATGCTCTATACCAATAGATTGTTCTTTTCACTCTCATTCACCGCATTTGTGGCTTGTAAGGTTTTGTCTAAATCTCTCTTCCTCTTCCCCTCACTTCCCCTATTTGTTTTCCTAGAAGCCCGAAGGTAATTTTTTGGGTTCTCCATTGGGAATGCAAATGATTTGAAGCTTAAGAAGTTCTAGCTTTTGGTGTTCACGTGTGTGGTTTATTATCTCTTAAAAGGTATGTTATCTCTCGCTCCTTCCCCCAATTTCTTTGGTAAACGTGATGTTGTTCTGGTTTTATGTAAAATTTGGGGTTTTTTGTTAGGTAATTGGATTAAGGGGTTTGTTCTTTAGTGAGATTAGCCAATCGCTCCATACACTATGTCTGATTGAATCATCATTATACCCAATAGTCATGGGAACTTGTCCTTTATTTGCGAGCAACTGAGTGGACGAGATAAAAAAGGGAGAGATCGAAACCCCCATTTGGTTCAAGAATTCCTTTGGTATTCTGGAGAGCTTAATTTTCTTGATTGCTTCTTAAGCTACCTATAGTCAACAAGAACACTTTCCATTCTGGGATGATTTAAGCTTCAAGCTCCTTAAAAAACTTCACCCATTTTGTTTTTTCTTTGATTTTCTATTTTTTTTCTAGTTTATCATTGTTCAGAAAATTCCTTAATACTCATAGTCTTCCATTGTCGACGATAAAGTTCGTTAGAAAAAAAAAAAATTAGGTTTTTGGTGAAGTTTAAAAAAGAGATCGTATCCATTGAGCTCAAGAATGGAACCATTGTCCATTGCATTATTACAGAAATGGGAAAGTTAAAATTTTTGACTTAGGCTTTAGGATGGGGGTGGGCAATTCTGAATAATTCTACTTTCTTCATTTCCCGTAAAGGAACCTTAGAAGTATGAGTTGGGTTTATCAAGACCTTTGAGTCTCTTTAAAGTGTAAGATGACTTTTTTTCAGTTTATTTTTGTAGAAAAATTTCACCAAAATTTGGTGCTCCATTGCTGTGAGTGACCTACTTTTTGGAAGAAGTGTTGTTTTCAAATTATTTCACTTTATCTTGTACATCTGTTTCTTATATCTTATTACTATTAGGCTTGCTAAGGATGTATATGATTCTTGAAAAACATGTTGTGGATTTTTTCAACATTTGTTATCTTATAAACAAAGTTTTTTTATTCGTTAGTTGTATTTTTTCTAAAAAGGTTTTAAAAAATCAAATAGCTTTTAGTGGGAAGCTTTAGGGGGTAGTTAACAATTAAGGAAAATACTACCGTATAAGAAAATATTTTGGTATTTTAGCCATCACTATTGCTATTTGGCTCCTTCCAAACCACACCTCTTGGGATTACAACAATACTTTTTCTAATGTTTCTATATATGGAATCTTTACTTTGTCAAGTACCCTTTCAAATATGGTCATTAGAAGTAAATGTCTTTGTTTATCAACTATTGCTCATTTTCTCGTATTCATTCAAAGCAAAAATTTTGCGAAGTACTTTGTTTGGTTGTTATTAAAAGTAAATGTGATGTGTGTTGTGATGGTGCTATTGCTATTTGGGGTGTTGTGTTGTGGTGCTTTTATTGTTGGGGTTGTGTCATGGTGCAATGATGTGTGTCGTGGTGCAATGGTCTTATTGAGAAAGAAATTTGGGCAATATATTGGTGCTTAAGATTGACTAAAGAGTAAGGCTTAGATAGTGTGATTTTTGAAACTGATTCCTTAGAAGCTTAATAGTTAGATAACTGCGGAAAGAGTCTCTCCATTGTCACCTTATGTGTTACTTTGTGGAGAATTGATCTTGATGCTTAAGAAGGTGAAAATTAGTTTGGACAAGGAAGCATAATTACGTAACCCATGAATTACTCAATCCCTATGAAGCTTGTAAACAGAGGGAAAATTTTCTAGGGGAAGACCTCTTATTTGTTTATTTATTATTAGCACATAATCCATTTATTATTGCAACTTTAGGTCAATTAAATTACACACTTTACTTTTTGCAAGGATATTTTATTACTATATTTCATTAATCGTACTCATTCGTTCTTTATTATTTTTCTCTAATCATGATTCTTTCCTTTTTTATTTTGTTGTTGAAAATTTTATCTTACATCATGTTCTTCAACTACATGAGTTCTTTTTTATATTGTACAATTTAGCTGGCATAGTGCATTTGTAGAACGATGTTTTTAATTAATGGTTTAATTGAGTTTCCAGGCATATTCCCTCCCTAAGGCTAGAAGGAATCCCATTCTTGACTGGCGGGAAATTAATAGTAAACAAAGAGTAGTGTTTTTTCCAAATTAACAATGTGCTTACAATATACTCTTTTGCCTTTGCTCTTTAGTCAATAATGGCTATTTAGTAAATATGTGATTGAAATGTTGGTTGTCCTTCCTTGTTTTTAGTAGTCTTATTTGTCTTATGTGTACTAGTCTTTTAGCAAGTGCTTCTTTTTTGGCCCTTTACTTATTAAGGTAGTTGGTTTATCAACTTCATTTGTAGCTATGGATTTAGGGCTTTGGAGCCTATGGAATTGGTGTATTTATCCTAACTACCTTTTGTTTTTGTGGGATTGGTCTTTTGAGGATGTACAATGAATATTATTTTGGTGGATTCGGGGTGTGAGAGACTAATTTGCTTGGTTTACGTGCAATACTGAAAATCCCATTGATTAATCAATGCTTGCTTGCACTTCTGAGTGAGACTACCATCACCAACTATCTTTAGGGAAGAAGCCTTTAATTCTTTGTATTTGTGCTACTATTTGGTTTGGAATTGGAATGGGGGGATTTCTAATGCGGCTTGAGTGGTTGTAACAATACCTTAGAATTTTTTGGTGGGCAGTTTTGCTAGCTTCAAAATAGCAATCTTGTTTTTCTAAAAGTTTGGGCAAAATAGTGTAATGTTTGCTTGCTTGTTGTCTTGTTAATGGGGTACTTCCCATAAGCTTTATGGGCTAATGGCTTTGTACTTATATTATATGTTGCAATTTGATTAGAAGCAGAATAAGGGGATCTAGTGCTGATTTGAATTGGAGTAATATATACTCTGGATAGATATATATTCATATTTATTAGCTTTTTAATAGTTGTTGTTTTATGGTGCAGTTATCTTTTGGGCAATAAATTTGTTTGTATTTTTTTCCATTTGTGGGCATCGGAGAAGAGAATAACTGTGGATGGGTTTGAATGTCAAGTGAAGAATTGGAATTTGCACTTTATGCCAGTGAATGGGTTTTGGGAATGCTACATTATCTCTGAAGATTATATGTCAAAATAAAAACCCGGGAATGGTTTTCAAGTTGCCCAACTGATCTTTTAAGCACATAAACTACAACAGAAGTTATTGTGAAGTTAAAGGGGTGGAAAATATGTGAAGTTATTCAACCAAAAAACTGAATCCATAGTTTTTTGAAACAACAATTTTTGAATGGTTAGGAATTGCCTTAACAGTAGAAACATCGTCACAACAGTAATTTTCTGTAGTTAGAGATAAAATCCAAATAAAACTTTGAAACAACATTTGTTCACACGTATTTGTCCACTTGTTCCCCCCCCCCTCCCCCCCTTCTTTTTCCCTTCTATCCTGTTTTTTGAAATAGAGTAGTATATGCTGGTGTCTTTGTGCTTTCTTATTCGCTCATTTTTGCTCTTATTTAGGCATAAAATTTTTTCCTATGTAAATCCTTTATTGTAATAGTGGAAAAATATAATTTTGATTCTTTTAAACTTGAGCTTTTGATACATTTGATAGTTTCTTACCTTAGTTTATGTCCTCCATAGATATAAGTTTTATAAACTATAAACCTTTTATATCTTTTGAATTTTGTTATTTTGTCTTCTCCTTTATGTACTGTTGCATATGATAATGGAGAATTACATGTTTAGGATGAGTGGAAGGTGATGGCACATGATACATGATCGTACTTCTTCGGAATATATCCAGGAGTATGAAGTTTCCTTGAAGTTGCCATGGCAACATTGTCTATTTTAGATGGATTTGTCTAAATATCCATGTCAAGATTGTCTTAATCATGAATGGTTAAACCAAAGAAGGCCATTAAGTTCATCTAATCCATTGAGGAGTGCAATGGTCTTTCACTACTTAGATTTTCGTAAGGAGACATCACATATTGATAAGTTAGATGTATATACCCGGTTTTTAATAGCTCTAAATTATAACAACAAATTGGTGTGCGATACCCACCGATAATGGAAGAAGTGGTATATGATAATTTCCATGCTTTGAGGATGATGCAAATCGTCAGATATTAGAAGATTTGGTATGTAGTAGTAGTGACCTAAAGATGACATTTGGAGGACAAAGGGGAGATGAAATTGACATGGATAAGTGGATGGGCTTATTTGAAGAATAAATGTGAGGTCTATCTAGGTGGTAAGAAATTTTCATTGTTATTTGCTGTAATACAGATGAATGCATTTTAAGCTTGATGGTTGTCAATCTATACAAATTTCAACAATGGCTTAAATTTTGTCAAAGTGTCCCAACCAAAGGGGGAAAAACTCCCAGGTTTACCTATTATGAGTGTTTAAAAAATGTTATGCTAATTGGGAATGGATGCTCATCTAATTTATGCATGTTTAAAAATGATCGTGTCTTATTTAGGAAAGGGATTTAAGGACATAAATTATTGTCCACAATGTAACCATTCGAGGGGGGGCCTTTAAGAGCCTTTTTATACTAAAAACTTTATAGTATAAATTGTGTTAAATTATTTTTTGATTTTATAGAAATCAAAGGAAATTTTACTTTAATTCTATCATCGGATAAATCAGGTTAAATGGAGTCAAGGATCAAATTCAAGTATTTTAAGAAGTCATCTACAAGGGATCAAGAAAAGAAATACCCACCGGAGGAAGCAGGGTTTGGGCACCCCCCAATTAAAACCCGTGCTACACACGGCAAGAAGGAAAAAATGGGGACTTTGAACAGAGAGAACACGGCTTAAGGTACGGCCGTGGTGGAACCCGTGGGAAAACCGTGCTTGAACCGTGGTAGAAGCCGGACCAAGGAGAAAAAGTGGGAACATAAACCCAATGAAGGCACGGCTTGAAATCTAGCCGTGGTGTAACCGGGTACACACGGGGACATGGATAAGACTTGAAGTTTATGCCAGATAAAAGGCAGGGCTTGAAAATCTCCGGTGCGACCGTGGTTTCACACTGGCGGGGATGAAGACTTGAAAATATCACAGGGGATGACACGGCTTGACCACGGCCGTGTTTGAGGGGGCCCCGGGCAACAAAACTTCCTTTCCGAAATCATTTGGAAAAGGAAAATTTTTTTCGAATCTTCTACAAAAGATCACATGCTCCCCCCTAACAATAAAAAGAACCAACCCTAAAAGGGTTGGACAACTTTTATCTGGAAAACTTGATCTTAAAAAAGGGAAACGCGAGGCAGAGAAAGCAACCGGGTTCATTATTTTTCTATTTTTTATTTTCTTTTTTTGATGAACATGTTACTAAGCATTTTTTCTAGAAAAGGGGTCATAGATTTTTTAATTCCCCAAATTTGTGAGGTCAAGACTTGTATTTTTCTTTTTCTTTGTTTTGGGGTATTTCAATACTTCTATCGTTTTGACATTATTATCTTTGTTGTTTGGGTATAATAAGCTCTTACTAATTAGCAATTAAAAATTGTCACTAGCACGCAAATCCGTAATTTTGATTTTTCTGTTTTAGGACCAAAAACAGTTTGGTTTAAAAGAGATGATCAAATTTCATGTTATGGGGGTGTGTGATCATGTTTAAAATATTTCTTTATCTACTGGCATGAATTGGGGTCCTCTAATCTTAATGCTTTGATAGATTAAATCCTAAGCGCTTGTCTAAGGGGTTTTTTTAATCAATAAGAGGAAATAATTCAAACGCTTCCCCGGGGTTACGGGGGAATAAGGAGAGAAGGTTGTTAGACTTGTTAATAACCAAAACCCAATTTATCTAGAACAAGAAAAGAACATTTGCACGATGTCAATTCCTAAATTTAAACCCCATCTTGTTTCCCTTTGGGGCAAGGCTTTTACCAATATCTGATTTTTTTTACCTTTTTTTTTACTTTATTTGTTTCACAACAAAACCCCCCATTTTCCTTTTTCTTATTTTTCTCTTTGAAAGAAAATCTTTCCCAAAACCCCTTTGGGGTTTCGCCCTACCACCACTATATGCAAATCAATAATTTTCTAGGGTGGGTTTTTTTTTTGTTGGTTTTCGCCCACCCATAAAATTTTTTGCGCCGTTCCCCGGGGTTTTGTGTAAAATTTTTTTTATTTCTATTCTTGTATACCTTCTTCTCAACAGGGAACTAACTTAAAACCGGGAAATTGAGAGACTAAAAGGTTGCGACAAAGCTAGACACCCCCGGCCGAACTATAGGGACTTGTCAATTTTTTCCCTTTGATTCTGAAAAAGAAAGACATGGCAAATCCGAGAAAACCTTAAGGGGTTGGGCTGCCCCGGGGATGTAAAACAACAACCCTTTGTTTTCACTACCCCGAACTAGCCTAAAAATTCAAATTGAAATCTGGTTGATACTCTACTACCTACATTCATGGTCTTGAGAATGAAGATCCTCATAAGCTTTTAAAGATTCCATTAGTGTGTTCTAGTATGAGGCCACAAGGAAAAACCCGCTCAAATCAAGCACGCGTTTTTTCCATTTTTCTAATACAAAGCTAAAAGGGGTTGTTTTTTTTGCCTCCATTTATAAAACCCATGGACTGTAGGTGAGACCTTCGGGAAAATAAATTCTTCCCCGCTCCAAGCCGCTGGTATAAAAAAAATTTTGAGGTATAAAAAAAAGGGGACACCGAACTCCATGAAAAGGGGAAGGTTCAAGCAATTGTGTGCGCTGCCCCAAAGGGATATCCGAAAACTCCTCACCAATACTCACGAACTTATTTCCAGGGAAAGAAAGATGAGGGTCTGCAATGGGGGGCCCCCATAAAAACAAAACCCGGGCAAGCTAGGGAATATCCCCAAGATGGCTGCTATTCCAAAACAATTTGGGTATAGCACGATACGTCTTCAAGGAAAGTAAATGAGGTAAGTTGTCAACCTTTAAACATCAAATTTTCAAATTTAACCTCTTTGTGCAGCAGCAGCCTTGGAAAAACGCAGCGGTGAAGGGTTTGTGGAATTTGCGCTGCTCCTAACCCCGACCGACATGTCCCCCACATTGCAAGAAACAACAGAACACCCAAGCGTAGGGGGTTTTCGGGGACAACCGAAAAGAAATAGACCCCATTCGAATACACAATCCTATGGAGGGACATCCTAACTTCCGAATGGCAATAACCCTCAACCCCCCAACAATTCCACCCAAAAGCCATCCCACGTACCCCAAGCCCTTCCACTTCAGGTATGCCCCTTTGAGGAATTTTAAGTCTCACTGGAATACCAAACAATTTCGGGAGGAAACAAAGCAAAGCATTCAAAACTTGGACATCGGGTAAGCCAATTTCTTCACGTAAAGGTTTAAAACTCAAGGAAAGTTACCTTCTCAAACTATTCCAAAACCCCAAGAAAAAGCGTTAATGCCAACCTTGAAAGTGGAACAAATTCGGGGAAAAATAAAAAAGGGAAATCCTCTAATCTTGGGGAAAAACCAAAAAAAGAGACTTCGACTCCGAGCCGAGGGCGCCCAAATTTAGCAAGTTCTATTTTGGCCACAAAGGGCATTTTGTACCACCCCTTTCCCCTCCAATTACGAAATCCAAAAAGGGAACGGAAGAAAAAGAATTTCTGGAATGTTTGTAAAGTCAAAGGGAAAATTTCCCTACTTATGCAATTAAGCAAATCCGCGCTATGCAATTCCCAAGGGCTTATGCACAACAAAAGAAGCTGAAAGGCAATGAAAAAATTATGGGTGAAAATTTTCACTATTTTTCAAAGAAGCTTCCCCCAAATGTAAGGACCCAGGGATTTTCGCCAATTTTCCTTTAAAAAAAGGGAGTCTTTGGAAACGCTAAACCGTGTGACAGGACTCCTACATGTCTGCCTTGTCTGTTTTTCAACGTTTAAATGTTGGTCCTTTAAAGGAAACGGTATAATTTTCAACTTGCGAAGGTCCAATGTTTATCCTGAGGGAGTTTTTTAGAGGATGTTTTAGTTTTAATCAAGGGTTTTGGGTTTTTTCCCGCTATTTTTTTTGTGCTTGATATGGGCGAAGTGATTCTCATACTTTTACACTATATTTTTAGGGGGGACCCTTTCCTTTGACTTCTAAAAAGAAAAACGATGTAAAAGGTGGGACCCTCACTAGGAATTTTATGGGGAATGATTAATTTAACATTTATGATGCCAGAAACACCTAACGATACTCTCCTTTTTTGTTGCGATTTATTAACCCACTCCTGTTTTTGTGCGGGTGTTATTTAAACCCTTACCACACACCAAGCTGGAACCAAACCATGAAAATTTACCAGGAACGTCTACCAAAAACGTTAAAGAAAGGCGCTTCATGGGAGGCAACCCATGAAAAAAAAAAAAAAAAAATTTTTTTTTGCATTAGTTTTGTTTTTTTTAGTTTTGTTTTGTTTATTTAGTTTTTTTTTTTATTTTAAATGAGTTTTTGAACTCTTTGGATCGGCTGCAGCAAGAAAAATATCATTAGATGACACTTTCCAAACTTAAGGGGAAAACTCCAACCAGGGAAGTCCAGTATTTCTTTTCTCTATTCCTAAGTTTCCCTTAAATTTTAATTCCTTTTTAATTGTGCTAAATTAGGGAAAAAGGAGGACACTGTTCAAGCTAATGGGGGGAAGGATAATAAAATAAGAGAATAAGAACAACTTATCTCTGAATTTTGTCCTTTAAGCAATTTTAAAACCAATTTTTTTTCAAAATTTCAAATCTAGAGATTGTACTAAATGTTGTAAAAGCACTACAAAATGTGAAAATTGACTTGTTCAAAGCTTTACCACCCTTTCGTGATTAAAACATGTTTTAAAATAGGGATGAAATCTTTTAAAAAAACAAATTTACCTTTATTTTGCTTTAAATTGGAAATCTAAGAGTAAATCGAGTCCCTAATGAAAAATAAAAAATTTACTTCTAGGGTTTTATTACACTTTATACTCTTTGAAGTTTTTTTTAAAACAACATAACACTTTAAAAAAAAAAAAAAATCAAGCATAGCCATTACCCAATGAATTTAACTAATTGATTAAAAAATATTTAAACTGAATGTTACGGAGGAAGATCCGTAGGGGTACTCAAACCCGGGCACTTGAGTGATGAGCTCGGATTTCCGACTCATAACTCACTATAACGATAAGGGCAAAAAAGGCAAAAGTTTATGAAAAAAGCGGCAAAAAACCCCAAAATAACTTGAATAAATCAAAAGAACATGAATGTGAACATTCTTGAATAAAACAAAGAGTATAAAAAGGGAAATATCTACAAAAGCTTATACTATACTTTACTTTATACTGAAGGGGTTAATGTTTGCTAATATCAATGAAGTTTAATTGGGTGTTTTTCCTTTGGGATTAAGTAATTTTCTTTTGGAATAAAAATTTTTTTCTAAATAGAGGATAAAGTTTTTTTTGTTTTAAATTTGCTTGAATTTTGTCCAATAAATTTTATCACAGGAAACCAATTGGGGTTAAGTTAGACATTAAAAAAGTCATGAATTAAAATAAAAGATGCTTGGAATGTGAAAAGAAAGTTTTAAATCTTGATAGATTTTTCAATTGAAATTTGATGCAATTGCTTAGGACAACAAAATTTTTTAAATGTGGGGGAATTTGATAGAGCCATTTTATACTCAATCTTTTTAGTATAAATTTTTTAATTATTATTGATTTTTTAAAAATCATAAGGGAAAAGGGACTTTAATTCTATCATCGTGATAAATCAGGTTAAAGGGGTCCCAAAGGGGCAAATTTAAGTATTTTTGAGAAGTCATCTACAACGGTCAAGACAAGAAATTTCACCACCGAGGAAGCACGGTTGAGGCCGGCCAAAGTTCAACCTCTACCACTGGGCAAGAAGGGAAAATGAGGGCTTTGAAAAGAGAGACAGGCTTAAGGGACGGCCGTGGTGGAACCCGGGGTTGAACCGTGGGGAAGCCAACCAAGGAGAAAAAAGTGGGAACATCAACCAATGAAGGCACGGCTTTAAATCTAGCCCTGGGGGTAACCTGGGACACACGGACAGGATGAAGACTTGAAGATTATGCACAGAAAGGCACGCTTTAAATCGGCCGTGTTCGACCGTGGTTCACACGGGCGCGATAAGACTTGAAAATATGCACAGAGGATACACGGGTTGATCCACGCCGTGTTTTGAGGCGTCCAGGCAGACGAACCACTTTTCCGAATCTACTTGAAAAGGAAAATATTTTCGTATCTTTTTTAGCAAAAGACACTCACCCCTAACAATATAAATAGAACCAAAACCCCAGAGGTTAGGACCTTTTTTATCTTGAACTTGGTCTTAAAAAGGAAACCGGAGCAGAGCAAGCAACGGGGTTTATTATGTTTTTATCTTTTATTTTCGTTTATTTTGAACATGTGTAGCTAAGCTACTTTTTTAGCCAAAGGGTCATAGATGTTTAATTCTCCACAATTGTGAGGTCTAAATTTACTTGTTTATTCTATTCTTGCTTTCGGGGGATTCATATACTTCTGATCGTTTGTCATTATTAACTTTGTTGATTGGGATGAATAGAGCTCTTTTATCAAATTTCGTTAATTTTTGTCAACTAGCACGTCAAAACCGTAATGTTTATTTTCTAGTCTTTTGACGCAAAAACATGTTTTTGGGTTTTAAAAAAGATGATCAATTCATGTTATGGGGTGTGTGATCATGTTTAAAAGTTACTTTTAATCTACTGGGATGAATTGGTGGGCCTCGATTTAATGCTATTGATAAATTTAAAAACCCAAGCCTTGTCTAAGGGGTTTTTAAACAAAAGAGAAAAAAATTTAAACGCTTTTCCGATTATCGGGAAATAAGGGATAGGTTTTTTTTGAGCTTGTTAATAACCAAACCAAATTTTTCTAGAACAAGAATAGAAACATTTGCATCGATGATCAAATTCCCAGATTTAAACCCTCTTTATTCCTTTGGCTAGGCTTTTTTCCCAAAATCTGATTTTTTTACCTTTTTTTTTACTTTTTTTGTTTCACAAACAAACCCCCCATTTTCCTTTTTTTATTGTTCTCTTTGAATAGAAATATCTTTACCAACCCCTTGGGGATTTGACCCTACTCACCCTATATGCAAATCATATAATTGTCTAGAGTAGGTTTTATTTTTGTTGGATTCGACACCCATCAAATTTTTGTCAAGATGTCTAACCAAAGGGGAAAAACTCCCGGGTTCCTATTATGAGTGTTAAAAAAAATGTTATGCTAATTGGGAATGGATGCTCATCTTATTCATGCATGTAAAAATGATCGTGTCTTATTTAGGAAAGCATTTAAGGACTTAGATTATTGTCCACAATGTAACCATTCGAGTTGGCAATGAAGACTAATGAGAAGAAGAAAACTCCCCTGAAGGTTTTTATGGTATTTCTACTAATACCACGTCTTCAAAGATTGTTCATGTGCAAAAAACAGCACCTCTAATGAGATGGCATAAGCAAGGCGTGTTATTAAGGAAAATGGGACTTAGTATAAGGAAGGGTGTGCTATTGGGGATAATTTTCTAAGTACCCTTCAGACTCAAATGCATGGAAGATTTAGACCAAAAGTTTCCTGATTTTAGTTCTTAATCCAAGGAATGTATGGTTGGGACTTGCAACAGATGGATTCAATCCGTTCGAAAATTCGAGTACCACTTATAGTTTATGGCCTGTTATCTTATTTCCTTACAATGTGCTGCCATGGGCTTTTATGAAAGAGCCATATCTTTTTATGTCTTTTCTAATACTGGTCTTAGATCACCAGGCAAAGACATTGATTTTTTTATAGCCATTGATTGATAATTGAAGGAGTTAGGGTAAAAGGGTTAAAACCTTTGATGTTGTGTCTGGTCAATCATTTCACATGCATGCAGCACTATTATGGACACATCCATGATGTCCTTGCATATGGTGATGTTTAGGTTAGATCACAAAAGGTTACAAGGCTTGTCTTATTTATAATGTGGATGTCACTAGTAGGCATACACAAAGCAAATTTCATTACATGGGGACTGACGGTTTTTTATCAATGAACCATAGGTGGTGTAGTGAAAAGATGAAGTTCATGGCACCGTGGAGAAATGTAGGGCTCTTAGGAAATTTAGCAATTAAGACATTTTGATGCAATTGAGTCAGTATTAGCATATCATACTTGGAAAGATGACTATTCGTAGGAAGAGAAAGATGTCAGATAATGAGCTTGATTGGCGTAAAAAGAGTATTCTTTTTAATTGCCTTATTAGATAAACTAATTTATCAGACCACAACTTAGATGTCATGCACATCGAGAAATACATCTATGACAATTTAGTTGGCACCATTCTAACTTTAAGGGTAAATCAAAAGATACTAATAAAGCAAGATTGATGATAAGTTCACATTATACTTATATTTTCTTTTGACTTATATTAAATTTATTTCAATATTATAAGAAAATATAAAGAAATGATATATTAATGGTGTTTATTGTGAAAATCAGGTTTTGAGGACCCAAAAGTAAATTACAAGTTAATTGGAGGAGTATTTTCACAAATTGAAGAAGCGAGCGGAGGATTGCACGGAAGGCAGCCGGCCTTAGGCTGGCCTACATTCAAGGCCACCGCTTTGAGTCCGGCCTATATTAAACCGCCTCAAAAGCATTAAAGCCGCTAGCCTTAAAGCCGGCCTACATTAAGGCCGCCAGGCTTGAGTCGGCTTCATCACTCCCCGATATCCATTGCGAAAATCTCTCCAAAATCGTATCTTAATTAATTTGCTTACTCAACTCCTCATCAGATCAACCTTATCCTCCCTCCTTTTTGGGATCTATAAATAGGCCCCTTGTGTGAACCTTGGAGCATCCCCTTTTGTTTTAGAATCCTTTGTTTTAAATTCTTTGTTTAGCATCCTTTGTTTTTTCTTTGAAATCATTAGAATTCCCTTAGGAATTTGGGAAATTTATATTTTCTTTAATATCCTTTACATTTCATGTTATTCCAAATTTTATTTTTGAAAAAAGAAAGTTATTTTGCTGAATTTGCTTTAAATTTGAAAAAAATCGAGAATCATTTTGGAAGATTGAAGTTCTTGAAGATTATAGCTATTTTTCATTTACTTTATTTTCTTTTTTTCCATTTTTAGTTTATTCTTGTTTTTTCAATATGAATTCCATTGCACCTTTTTATTTCAAATTTTTTTTATATTCAATACTATAATGTTCTAAATCATCCTTGTGGAAACATGATGAGCATAATCAAACTAAAAAGATCATTGTATCATGTTTATAGGACAATAGATATGCGAATTTCATATAAGAAGTCCTGCTATGAATTTGTATTTTGTAATTGAAATCAATGCATAGAAATGTAAATGACTCGAAAGAGAAATTTAGGTTTTATCAGAATTCCTAAGTAAGATTTAAAAATTCATGTGGAAGCATCGTTATTGAATTTTATTAGAAATTGACCTAATGTTTCATGCAATATTTTTTTTAAAATTTTTTTCACTAAGGGATTAGGAGAAATTTTTAAAGATATAGCAATCATATAATTGGGAAATTTATGATTGAATTAGAATCCTCATTTAAATTTTAATTAGCGGGAGCTATTAAATTAAATTGGGTAACATTACTTTAAAACTTGATAAAGGATTAAGGTTTGTTAATTTCTTGTGAAATCCATAAGCTATGAGTTATTATAACATGAAGGCAATATGATTAGTAAATTGGGGTGGTTCTATTTCCCACCATCAATTTATCATTTTTCAAAAAATAATCCTCTTTTTGAGCATTTAGCATAATTCATTCAATTCTCATCAAACATCATTGCCTAAATAATATAGAAATTGATAAAAGGTCTATTACCCTTTAAACAATCTTCGTGGTTCGACACTCTTCTCTCACATATCACTTGATCCATCCGGGACACTTGCCAGTATTTATTCATGCTCATTTTATATCCTTTTTGCGTGGATCAATTGACTTTTTCAAGATATGAGAATTCGACCTGAATTGCATCTTTAAAGAGGAATAGGTCGACGGTGAAACCTCTAGCACAATTTACATTGACTCCTAACCATGTGAGAGAAGCGAGTAGCTTAAAAAAAAGACGTAAAATTCCTGATGTATATGCCTCTAACATTTCTGCGTGCTTTGGGTGTCTAAGGGAACATTAAAGGGGTTAAAGACCATGATTTCCATTATGCTTTAAAGGATTCTTCTCGTTGTACTACATGGATATTTTAGAGATGACATATGCAGAAAAAGTTTAGATTTTTGAGATTCTTTTGAGAGCTCTATGCCAAAGAGTTAAGAGTAAGGTGCTACAATCTTTGGAGAGGAGCATTGCTTTGACATTGTCTAAATTGGGAAATGCTTTTTCCACCTGCTTTTTTTTTTATTTATTTCTTGACTCATCTAGTAGTACATCTACCAAGAGAAACACATATTTTGGCCCAATGCAATATAGATGGATGTATCTTGGTTGAGCGGTACTTGGGGTTTTGAAAGGTAGGTTAAAAAAAAAGCTTAACTAAAGGTTCCATAGCTGAGGCCAATGTTGTGCGCAAAAGTTTGATGTTTTGCTATATGTATTTTGAAACATGGATTCAAGTTTTAATAGGTCTAATAGGCAAAGGGATGAAAGTTGAGCCCTGAAGCAGGTTTTCGGTTTTTTTTCATAAGTAGTGCGCCTGATGGCAATTGTACATATGCTGAAGTGAATGGGGAGATGATAAGGGTGCATTAGTAAAATATTGAACAAATTTTAAGGAGATTCATTTGTAAAATTCGGGAACATTTTGTTAGTATTTAAATCTTTTTAAAAGAAAAAAATGAAAATCTTTCATACATTTTTTAAATAATTAGGGAATTTGAGCAAGAGTTACAAGAATGTTATGGGATAATTGATGACAAGAAATTGTTATGGAGCAATTTCTGGGGATGGTTTTAAAACTAAAGTAAGTGCATCTATTAAACCAATTAACTTATGATATCCACGCTTGTGGATTTTAAAATCCAAGTTAACTTTAATTTGTTTTCTCCATAGATTGCATTTGCTAAAACTACAAATTCATTTAAAAAATTTGATGACTTAGATGCCCTTTCATGGGGTCCATAGAAGCATGTCTAGGTTTTAAATCAAAATGTTTTGTAAATAGAGTTGGTTATTATAGAAGATTGAGAGGCATGTCTCAATCACAAAATAGTGATTTTTGTTGTCTTAGGTGGCATGATGGAAAAACCTTACATTCTATGGGACATAATTAGCTCATACAATGAACTATACTCATGGTAGGGGTGTGTTCCTCTTTAGTGCAAATGGTATGACACGATTAGGATAAACCTGAGTTAATTGACGGTGATATGGTACAATTAATACCAGTTGAACATGGTATGAAAATGATCCTTACATTTTTATTTATCAGGCTCAATAGGTTTTCTATCTAAAAGATCCAAAGAAGTCTACTGGTGATTGTAAGGGGGTCTAGAAGGTTTTATCATCGCTAATTTAATCCATTGAAATTATTTCAACCATATGAAAATGTTTATCATGATATTACGACCACCCAATTAGATGAGCCACTACAACAATAAGAAGTTGGTAGAAGATCTTAATCAATTAAATTTTTGTTCATCTTGGGGAATTAACTCATGTTCCCATACGGAAGAAAGCTTACCTATAGTTAATATAATAAGTGATGAGTATTCCACTGATAGTAGTGATGAAGAAAAGAATATTGTAAGGTTACATTATTAAATTGTTATGTAATATTTATTTCTTGATCTTGTCAATTCCTTTTTCATTAGATTTGTATACACAAAAAAATCCTTATTTTGTCAATGTTCTTTTATGTATATAGATGTTCTAAGCTTGGGTTATGCAAGAGATGATCTTGTCGATTGGTTTGGGGATGACATTATTTAGGAGCAAAAAAATTTAAATGCAAGCCTCAAATCGTCATCGGATACACGAAGGATGAAGCAAGTGATGATTTATCTTTATGAGCAGCATGAAGATCCTTCTAATGAGAATATGCAAGAGGATAATACATTAGAGCATGAACAAAGCCAGGCATAGGGGTGTTTATAAAGGAACTCATTATAAGCAAATTTAAGCGAGCTTTGGGGTCATAATCCTATTTTAGAATTGCATGACATTTACAATGCAGCACGAGGAGATAATGAAACGAATGTTATACAAGAGTTCACTTCAGCACATCGTCACTCTTCTCCATTATGCTGCCTCGAAGGCTGGAGGTAGAACGGGTCAAAAGTGCCATTAGAGATGCGACAAAGGGTGACTAGCATGGTTGTGGGAGTTGTTTCCTTCTTACCTTGCTCTTATTTTACATTATGATTCAAAACAAAGATTCATCCATTCCCATCAAATTTTTGACATTATAGGAAAAGTTTGGTCTTAGCCAAGAAAATGATCTATAGTGGCCATTGATATTTCATAGATCACTAGTAAACATATAGTGAGTTGTGATATCGACTAAAACAAAAGTATGAGGAGTATGGGAAACACGTTAGAAAGTACCAAGGGTTTGCTTCAACTGGCCAGCTAATTGGGTTGTTTATGTGACTTTTTTGACAATGACCCCCATCATCAGGGAATTTGCCTATTAATACTTATTATATGTGTTTACATGTAATAGAGTAGTTATTTTTCTTATCATTTTGAAGCGTTCTCCAATCTACAAAATCAACTGAGAAAAGCTGCAATATAATCACATTGTCGGGATGAAATCATTTATGAATATTTACTTAGTAAGGTATGGAAAAAAGATCCCTAGTTGCTGTTATTATTTATGATGAATGATCATTTTCTTCAATAATTATATTATGTCGACAATTGATACAACTTATGTCTTGATGAACTTGTTTACTATAATATGTTAGGGATTATCAGAGATGGGGGCATTTGAACACACCCATGAGAAAAGAAAAAGGGGAATCATTTGAATGGGTGAATTTTATTATGCAAGATAAACATGTAGGGTTTTATATCAACAATTAATTCTAGTTTTTTCTTCTTCTTTTTTAACCATTGTAATTTACTACAGATTCTTTCTTTCTATTTTCCCATTATTTGTCTTGTAACTATATTTACATGATCTAGAGAGCTAAGGTGGAATCATATGAGCAAAATTTGCAACAATCTCAATCATCTGTTTTAGCCCGTTGAAGACACAAGTTGAGATCATTAGAGAGGCCCTAAACCACCCATCATCCTATCCTCGGATCCCTTTTCTTTGCCGTTATGCACTTACGACATCCAACGAAAAAAGTGACAAGGTTAAGAACAAAATATCAAAATTAGAAGAACTGTCTCAACAAAAACATTACTTGATCATTTTATGGCACAACAACAACAGTTTTTTGCTTTGCAACAACAGTTGGGTTTTCACATCTATTGACACCTCACCATTAGTATAACTAATCCAATCATCATTGCCAATCATCACCCTTTTTTAGTGGGGTTTTGGGAATGAGAAAATTCCATTAGCCCATTTATTACACCATTAGGTGGATCCTCACAGCAACCATCACACCCCCCTCCCCGTACAGCCACAAATTAGGCATCTACAATCTTTTTTTCTAGCTTTATTCTATAGTTTCCTCAATGTCCAACAACAGCAACCGTAACCTCCAACAAAGAACATTAGTGATTGATTCAATTATCTAGGTAGTACATCATTAAAGTAGACCAATTAGCTACTTTTTTTTTTTTTTGCTTTGGTTTTGATATCATATCGCTCTTAGCCAAGTACCGCATCACTTCTTTTTTTTTTTTTGTGCTAGATCTCATGTGATGTGTATATTTTTTAGAACTTTGATGGATATTTATGTTAGATGTTTGATTTGTTTTTTTTTGATTTAGGAATGAATAGTGTGAATAGTGAGAACCATATTTGTGCCAAATCAGAGCAATTTGTTTTTGTCTTATCTAATTATATTTATGAGGATTCATTTCTCGTAAACCTTGGGTCTCATTCCTTGTAAATTCTCTTTCTTTTAGCTGATGGAGGATTTAGTTTACTAACCCGATGAAGATATTGTATCATGGGTTTTTTTTCCCCTTAAAAATTGTGTAATGCATGGGGGGTTTAGAGGAAATCGCATCTATGACAATTCATTGATGTAAATATTGGCTAAAGAAAAAAAAAAAAAATTATTTGCCATAATTTATTTCTTGTAAATATCTTTTCCTAATATATTTTCCTTGCAAATTAACACAATGAAACCATATTGCCCCCAATTGGTTTCTTGTAATTTTCACAATTAATTTCTCCAAAAAAATTTGCCACAATTTGATTTCTCATAAATGTCTCATTGCCACAATTTTATTCTTAGAAAATGCCTTATTGCCACAATTTGATTTCTCATAAATGATTCCTCACAAATGGCTTTATTACAACAATTTCAATACTTGCAAATACCTCTTTACTTTTTTGCCGTTGTCAGCTTTTTTCTAATAACTTTTTTTCTCACAAATACTTTTTTTCAAGTGTGAGAATGTCTTCCCTCACAATATCTCAAAGTTGTTGGGGCCCATTGTGACAATTTCTTTATGAAATGTAAATTCTCGTAATCAATTTATTACCCATGATTTTTAAGCTTTTGTTAGAAAAAAAAATTCCTCCCCATTTTCTAATAAATTGTTGTAGTGACATTTATATGCATTCCTGTCTATTGTATTCCCTCTATCCACATGGTAATTGAAATATTTTTAATTAACTCATTATTTATTCATGTTCATACTAAATCACTCAATAGTAGCAATTGTATCCCTAATTCGTAATAAAATTATTTTTCTTGGACCAATTGACATTATTGGTTGAACAACCTAAACTTTACTAAGGATTTCCTGTAATGCTCAGAAAATTTAGAAAAATTTATACTAAAATTTAAAAAAAAATAAAATAAAATATAAGCATTTCTAAGTTAGGATAGTAAGGAAAAATATTTTGTGATTATAAAATTTTAATAAAATTAAAAATGAAAAAAATTTAAAACACTATAATATATTAATACTATTTTATAATTTACGTATAAGGTAAACTTATAACAAATAATGATGAACCTTAAAATGGAAAAGTATGAGAAAAACATATTCGTTAGGTAATTATAATAAATAATAAGAAAGAATTAAAAATTTTACTTTTATGATAGTTAAATAGAATTTCTAAATATTTATTATATTCAAAATATTTTATTTAATAATATGTAAATTTCTGTATAAAAAATAAAATAATTTAATAAAATAATAATACACGCACTAATTAAATTCATAATATGATATTGGTGAATTACGAGTTTAGGGAAAGGG
>JBBMOL010002168.1:0-27809 GCA_037954665.1 Laguncularia racemosa | reverse complement strand
AACCTTTGGCTTACCCCCCATACCAGAAAAAACCCCCTACGTACCCCTCCCCAAATTTCTCATTTTTGCCCAAAGCTGTTCACCCGCTCCATTTTCTCCTTCCCAAACAAACCCCTATTCTTTCAACCCCAGATTTAAAAACCCATTACTGCCCCACGCCACTCATATCCGCCCACGGGTGAAAAATAATGCCTTAAACCCCAAGTGCCTTAGGGGCCATTTGTTATAAAATCAAGTTTTGGGTGGAAGCAGATTGTTGCGAGTAAAGCAGAAACATAATTGAACGTGGGTTGAGTGGGAAATTTTTCTTTCAATGTTGAAGATAACCCCGCTATTTATGGAAACGGGGGCTCGGGGTTTTGATTTTTTCAGTGAAAACCCTTCGGATTAGGGCTCAAAGAGTTTAAGCACTTCTTACGCGGTAGCGAACTAGCAGCAGGCAGATGAAATATTATGAAAATGGTTGTAATTTACTTGTTGAAAAAACAAGACTAGTACTGATACTCAAAAAGGTATGTTGTACTATTGTGCAAACCTTGTGTAAAAATCAAAAAAGTTTTTTGAGGGAAAAGGAGGGATGGTAGAAGATTTCGTACGCCTTTTTAAATTTTTTGTTTTTTTAAAATATTCAATCTTTTTACTTTTTTAGAATAAGAACAAATCTGTGGAAGTTCCCCTGGATGATAATTGTTTGTTTCGGAAAAAAGGGTGGTACTATTTGGGCTTTATCGGAAAATGGAAAAAAATTGTATTTCTATAAAAATTTTAATTTCAAAAAAAATTTTAATCATTTAATTTTTCAAAGCTTTATTAAATTTAATTATTTCTTAACAATCTTTAAATCATTTAGTTTACATCGTGTACTTTGTAATTCCTCTATAAATGTTTGGCCCAAAAATCAGGGAGATATAACAAGGAACTTTAATTGGGGAAAGGATGAATCAAAATTGACTTCCCTAAAACATGTGACTTAATTAAAAATCAAGATAATATCAACATTGTTTTTTAAAATTTTAAGAAACTTAAGAATCTATTTTAATTTTTAAATTTTTCAAAATCAAATTATAAAGAAAATTACAAATACGCTATGGTTTTGTGTGTAGTCCCTATACTCTTTTCATGGCTTTAATATTTATAAATCAAATCGAAAAAAATTTTTAAAAACCATATTAATATTTTGGTATTTTTATGTAAATTTATATTTGAATACTAGATATATATTTTTTTAAAAAGTTATGAGGATTAAACCGTTTTAAAGTTTCGTTTAAAAAATGTATTTACATTTATTCAATTGTAAGATAAAAATAAGAAAATAATTTAATGTTATGGAAACAAAACCTCGGGGTTTAAAAAATAATCAATCATCAAAGTCCAAAACATATATTTCCCTAAATCTTAAAAAAAAACAAGTAAACTTTTTTTAAATTTTTTAGTCTGGTTCTTTTGGGGGCGTAAAAATCCGTGTGCTGGTAGGATACATTTAAAATTTTACTTGGGTTTTCAATCTCACTCCCATTTTTGAATATTTTTTAATTTTGAGTATTTAATTTTTATTCGTCGAAACTGGCATTTAGCTAAATTTAATTAAAATCGAAAAAAGATATATTTTAACAAAAATTAAAAGATGCACGAATATGGGGCAAAATGTTTAAAAAGGGGCATCTCATGTAATGTTTGTGGGTATGACTACAATTTACAATATTAATTTCTCAAGGGGCACATGTGATATGTGAGCGTAATTTTAATAATTTTAAAGACTTGGATTTGACATTCACGGCATCGAGGGACAAACCTGATTAGAAAAAGCTTTATTAAAAATGTTATCTAAGTTGACAAACAAAGGTTTTGGGCATAGCGTTTCCCAATGCAGTAGAAGTGTTTTGAAAAGTTAAATGAAAAAAGAAAATTTTTTTGGGTTTTTTTACTTTCTCTTTTTTTTAAAAAAAAAACAAAAATTAAATTTAAAATAAAAAAATATATTTTAATTTTTAATAATGTTTTTAAAAATACCCTTTAAGACACTTTTTTTTAAAAAAATGGAAAGATTCTTTAATGGGGAAACCTCATAGGGAACAGCCCAAAAAGATCCAAACGGCTGATTAGGAAAAAACTGTGCCCCCCACAAGGCATCCATAGGGGTTTTTCTTTATTTTTTTTTTTTTTTTCCCCCTTCAAAAAAATAAATTTTTAAAATTTTGTTTCCAAAGAGAAACAGGGGGAAAAGTTTAAGGATGGAGTGCATTGACCTTTCCCCATTGTTTGTTTGCAATTAGGTTTTTTATTTTAAAAAAATAGAAGGGGGATAGCCCTAGAGTGCCCTTGTAAAATTAACTATGGGGTTAAAAAAGAATGGTGAAAGTCTTTTGAAAGTCTTTTCAGTGGGGTGTAAATAAGGTCAAAGGGGGATACCTACCAGCTCAATAAAGTTAAAGAAATTTTAGCAAAGGGATTATCGTCTATATGCAATGTCTTCCATATTTCATTATCTCAAAACATAAGTCAAAAGTCCAGGTTATCTGTAGTCCAATAATATAAATATAGATCTTATATATAATTGATCTATTGAATTTCATCCTTTTTTAAAATATAATACTTTCAAATTCAAAAGGCATGACATTAGGTTCAAAATCCTATGCTTTTCAAAATCTTATTAGAGAAAGCATTTATATTACCCAAGTATGTCTATAAAAACAAGTCTTGTAATGATGTAGAGCTATCAAGCCAGTAAGTAAAACTCTACCAATAATTCCATATGATACCATAGCACACAAGACCTAAGCCATAATAGATGTAGCATCCAAGCACTTGTAAAAGGTTATTTAATATGGAGGTAGGAAGCATAATCAACAAACAGCAGCCGTGATTGGTTCCACAATTAATATCATCTGACATTTTATCCTATCCAACACATCATACACAAGACCAATCTCATATTGAAATTACCTCCTAGTGTCTATATTAGTCATCAATATAGTTAAGCCTACTACTTATTCGCAATTATATCTCATATCATGATTGTAACCTATTTGTAGCTTTATTGAGGTGCACTCAACTCGAATTAACCTTTATTTTGCCATATATTAATAATCTACTTATCCAAAATCGTTATCAGCTTACACAAGGATAAGCCTTAAAGAAGGCTGAAGCAGACCTCGGCACCCTTAAGCTTGGGGAAAAAATGATTGTTAAATTTCATTTTAAAATGGAGAATATGCATAACATATTTATATTTTAAAGAGCAAACTTTATTATGATGTTAGACATGACTTAGTGGTTAAGTCTTAGTTTGATCCCAGCAAAGTAATTTTACCTTTTCAAGTTGCCCTTATAGTTGTCTCTTAGTAGATAATTTCATTCTTTAAAAAAAAAAAGTCACTAAAACTAAAAAATTAAATTTCATTTGCTGAAGGTTATAATTAACTAGATAAATTCTCATTCAATGTGTTTTTTTTATTAGATTTAAATACTATAAATAATAACTTACATTCCCAATTTTCCCAAGTGTTTCATTGAAATAATTACTTGATGCATTGACATTTTTTTTTTTCACAATTAATATTATGGAAATAAATGGTATTGTGTTTAATCACTTACATTGGAAGGTTTTCTTTTGTAACTTTACTAAAGAAAGAATCTTGTAAAATCATCATGAAGAAATGATAGAATACTTGCAATATTTATATTATTTCTTTTCATTCATATGAAATTTTTTTTTTATTAAACACTTTTTGCAATCTATTTTTGTTGATAACCAAACATACATAAGTTTAATGTATTAATTCCATTTTTCTATAATTTGATAGTTAAATTTCGCTTAATATATATGTTCCAATAAAAAGGTAAAAACTTTATTGTTTAACAATTTACTAGGTGCATTATGCAACCATAATCTTTTGATAAAAAATTAAAGTTTTTTTTCTATTGAGTATTAAATGGTCACATGTGAACTTGTAAACGGAATTCTTTTAAATATGTAAATGCATTATAATTACAAGAATAAGTGGATATTTTTTCTACGATCAACTCTAATATTGATTTTAAATAAGGTAAGTTTACTTAAAGGTGAGCGGGTTAAAGTGAGTAGGGTATAATACTCACCCATATCCTACCCTATAAGATGCAAGTTTCCAATTTTTAAAATCAGAACTTATTCTATGTCATACTAAAATCATTTTGTACCCCATACCCTGTAAAACTATAGTATACAGAGTATCTTATGAAACTTATAAATTTATCTTTTTTTTTTCTATAAATTTTAAATTTATATTATATTAAAAAATAATTTACATATGATATTACAAATGTTTCATATACAAAACCTATTAAACATATAGCAAAATCTATAAAATTAAAAAAAAAATTCATACTATCTTTATTTCAAGTTTGTGTAATCTCACTATTAGTAATAACAAAGAATAAAGGGAAATAATAGAAAATGTAAAATGAGAGAGATATATTAGGTTTAGCCATTTAGAATTATGCCACCTATAATATAATAATAACAAAAGTTAAACTAATATTTTAATAATATAATTATAAATATAAACTATTGAATACGAATAAATACTTATCACATAAAAGTTAATAATCTATCTTAATAAAGAAAATGACTCAGTTTTATATAATATATTTAAATATAATGTGTTATGATATAATAAAAAATATATATTTACACTTTATCAATGTGTAATATAAATATTACATTAACAAAAATATTATTTTATATTATATGTTTAATATTAATTATCCAAATTAGATATAATACATTTTATAATGAATTTTTAATGTAGATTCCAACGCAATTCATCGCAATTTACCATGCTATGTCTTTTACGTTCTTGCCTATTATTTTTAATGTAGCAGATGCGTCTCAACTCCCTCTCCCTTGTTCTTAATTTCCTGATTAACATTTGAAATGGATTGGTGATAGATGATTGTTTTCTTTGCTAACTTATTGCTATTTTGTTGTAAAATCCATCGCATTTGTTGCGTTACAATAGCTAATATTGAATTGGAGATGGATTTATATATATATATAGATTTTCTATCTTTAAAATCTAGTTTTCTTATTGCAATCTGGTTTTAGTTCACAAGAGTCCATAAAATTAGGATATGAGCCATAATTAAAAAATAGCACCCAAATACCAAGCAAGTGATCGAAAATGGTACACATACTCTTACTTGCAATTGAAGTTGCACAAACCAAACCGAAGACCAACATAATTGAACCAAATCACCTAGCAGATGAACCAAACCAGCTTTAGCAACATCGAGGCGAAAACACACCCTCCAACTTAATCGTCGTCAAGTCCTGGTTTAAAGTCTCTAAGAGCCTTCCAACATTGATTGATCACAACAGCTCATATTAAAGATATTTTCTTTCATTGAAAATCAGTGATTTAGTAGGTAGCTTTCACGTACCTTCAATCATATATATGTTACGTCAAGAAGAAGCAGGTTGAACCTTTCATCATCCATTGAATTTCCCTCCACTATTTATTCAATAAATTAATTCTTGGTTTTCTCAAAACATAATAATTAAATCAGTAAAGTTTTTGTACCAAAATCACCATTCTAAAAAAATTCATAACTCGCTATTTTAATTATATTTTTGAAATCGATCAATACCAAATTATTCTACTTGTAAGACATTGAAATCTTTGACAATTTTTTTTTTTTTTTTGCTTTACTTTTTGTGACATCGTATGTTATCCTCGAGGTTTCCATTTTTTGAGCCACCTAACCATACTCGTTGAGGGATATAATGCTTCAAAATTTATCAAATGATTGAAAATCAATCCATGGACCAGTCCTCTCTAATGATCTCTCTATCTTTGATATCATCGATCAACCTCGTTCTTAAGCATCATCACAATTGATAATTTTACTTAGGTCAAGAATCTGAAAATGGACTCATTCAAAATGGATTCCTAGTCACTCTTATTAAACCCAAGTGCCTAAGAATATGCTAATGCGCCAAGGAGTGATAATCAACACCAAAACACCATTTAAGCAATCACTCAAACCAGTTTTCTTCTTGTTTACAATCAAATTAATTATGATATGAAGATATCTTAATGATATGACTCATTTGTTCAAATTGAATTAGAAGCCATTCAAACAAAGACAAAAGCTTTACAAGTAATACCAAACTTCTTTAAATAAAGTGTTATTTCGTTCAAAAGGCTTAAAGGTTCATTTGAACGAATTGATCCTATGTAAAATTATATATATATATATATATATGTTATACATGGATCACTGTGTTTTGATGCTTATAAATGCAACTCTTCAAGAGTTGCTATTAAGCGACTTATTGAGCACAGTTAGGTAGTGATAAACGAAGGAGGAGTCCATTCTTTTATTGTCTAGAAACTTGATATTGTTGGTTACTTGGTTGGATAAGAGTCATTAAGAGATTTTTGGCCATTCAATCATTTTTTTTAGTATTAGGTGGGCTCAGCAACATGTACTAACCAGTTTAAACAAGTCTGTGCCAATAACAAAAAACCTAAAAACTATATATAATAACACAAGGGAAGCGACGTATCACATAATAGAGGTTGTGGTATTTTTAAAATTGAGTTATTTGGTATTGACTACAAATTACGAACTAGAATCAATTAAATTAATGTTTAATTGGCGATTAAGTAATGTATGCATGCTAATGAATTCTTATGCCAAGCACTATTGAAAAGGGAAAAGTAAACTTTTATATTCACCATTTATCAGCTATAATATTTGAGTCTTTAATTTTATTTTTTTTTCCTATTTAAGTTTCTAAACATTTGTTTACTTTTCTAAAAGAAGAGTCATGTCAAGTTCACCTCACATGTATTAAATATAAGTTGACATGTGGCCCATTACGTGTGAATCATGTTGGCACCTCATTTAGTGCATCAACGAGAACCTGACCCAAACTAATAAAACGGACAAAGAGGAAAAAAACAAAAAAAATAAAAAACCTCTACCTAACCTAATCACTTAACTGTAGCAATTAAAAGAAAAGAGAACTTCGCACCACGCACCATCGTTAAACGAAGAAACAAAAAAAGAAAAAAAAAAAAAAAACCACCTTCTTCGTCGTCTTCTCCAAACATATTGTAATGTATTTCGAATATTTTAACCCTTGAAAAAATGTCTATGCTTGTGAATTCTTATACGAATCAACAAGTAAACTTTGGTTGAGTAATTGAGTAATAAATTGTATTTGTTAATCTATATTTTGCCAAAGTTTCTTGAAGCAATCGTTTGTTTAATTTATTAATCATAAGTCACTCTCAATAATGATGTTTCTGAGTTTCTGTCCTGAAGTTTCCAAGGCATCCTCTCTAGACTCGACAGTATTTCGCGTTCCCCCTGTGAGCAACATCTCCCTCCCGATTGCCAACAGGATCAGGCAGGCGTTTTTCACTTTTTTTTCCTACAACTTTCTTCAGTATTTTCTGTCTGAAAAAATCTAAAAGGATTTAAATAGATTTTATTGGCTATTAAAATTTTTTGTATTATGTTTGTTATATATAATTATATGTATATGATTTCTAGAAACTTTTAATAGTTACACTCCCTTTTTATATCACAGAGAAACGATGAATATCCCTTTTTTGTAAGCTAATCCTCTTTTATTCCTCACTAAAGGAAGCTAATCTCAGAATTAAAACGAAAAAAATGCTAGTTATAATGAAATGATTCCATTAAGATCTAATAACTCTCTAGAATCAACACAATGCAAAACACTTTTCTCTTCTTCTTAGATCGCAATTACAAAAAATCAGTAGGTTTTTTTAGTTCATACGTCTCAATAGGGATGCAATTGGGGTAAGTAATAATAGAGTATTCGCCCAACCGATCTAATAAAAGCTTATAAGGTTTGATCCTATAAAGTTTAAGATTAGGTTTTTAGATATGAAAACAAAACTCGATAAGACTTAGAGTCATATTATGGGATTTAAAAAAACACAAAGGAAAACCCGATTCAATAATAATAATTTTTTAAAATAATAAATTAATATTATAAATTTTAATAAATACATTTTATTTTATTTTTTTTGTTTATTATAATACATTTATAATTTCCTACCAAAGCCCACTTGGTAGCAAGCTCACTATTATGGGGTTTAAGAAAAACCTGAAGGAAAAACTCGATTTGATAAAGATAATAATTTAAGAAATAATAAATTAATATTATAATTTTTAATAAATATATTTAATACTATTTTCAATTTCCACCAAATCCCACTTGGTAGCAAGCTCACTATACCTACCACATGGGATTAATTCTCTTATGGCCACAAATTGACAACTGGACGCTCAATATACGGTGCAAGATTGGACAGAAATTAATATAATATATATTATGTTTTCATACGATAGAATTTCATAAGATTTTGATATTCTTATTCTTTGTATAACAAGTAAATTAATAATAAATTATAAAAATAATAGATGAAAAAAAGTTGAAGCAATGATAGAAAAAAAAATTGAAGTGACTATTGGGTCAGATCATGGGTTCCTTTTTTCCTAACTAAGGTGGGTTTTGGGTTAAAAAAAAAATTCTATAAGATCTTTTGTGGATTTTAGATATCTCTATAAATAACTGGATCGGATTTAGGTTTTAGAGAACCTGTCTCAAATCCAATCTTGTTGTATTCCTATGTCTCGAGCAAGGTTGTCTTTCTACAAATGATCAACACTACAAACTTTGATCTCAAAACTTTTTTCTTGAAATTATGTTGATGAATTTATATACTTTTGTTTTATGTGTGTATGTGTTTTATCGTAAGCCTTGAGTATCTTTCATATAGTCAAACTCAAACGGCTTGGTGGAACGATAACAAAGGGAAAGGATATGGAAAGGAAAAGTGGAAACGCTGTGAAAGAACACTCATTTTCATTCTTGATTTCTCACCGAAGACCTTAAAATTGTACAACATGACTATTTTAAGTAGTCCTTTTATCTTTCTTTTTTTTTTTAATTAATATTGCTAACGAAATTTTCTAAATAATTATAATATCTAACCAATTTGTTATTAACTAATTCCTAGTTTATGTTGTAACGGTGGACGGAAAATAATGAAAATTTGAAATAGAGCAGACATAAATTTAATAAGCATTAGCTGGTCATACATATTCTTAAACTATTCAAAGCAAAGTGCATTAGATTATGAAATAGATATAGACCATGCAAATACATGTCTTTTCTTACAACAAATATAAAATAATGTTTCCGCAATTTCAGGTGAAACGGGTATTAATTGTCGTGCAATTATGCTTGCATTTTTTATTGGAACATAATTTTAATGTGTTTAACGTCTCCCATGGCATCAAAACAATACAAATTTGAGTGAATATAATATAAACACGTACATACATCGCGACAAACTGCATGAAAATAAAAAATAAATAAATAAAGAAAACCATTTTTCCAGCAATTCCGGGTCAACTGTTTCATGCCAGTTCAAAGAAGCCAGTAGTCAGAGATTATACTGCAACCTGTAATGTAACTCCAGAGCTTCGTACCCCTTGAGATTTAAAAACGAAGTCCAGGAAAATAGTAGACCAAGCGGTCCTCAAAGGACCATGGATTTTGAGAACCCTAAGCATCTAAATCTCAACACGCTGATATAAAAGATGTATCTACATTCCATTCAATTAATAGTTAAAAAAAAAAATGTATTTCCGATTCACTACTCATCATCTTTTGTTTTATATAAATTAAGGATGGTGATTACAGGCTTTTTTTTTTAGGTGTGACTTGCTAAAATATTATATTAGTTTTTATTGATTTCTTTTTTAATTCATCATATTCAAAAGCTATGAAGTCTTTTGAGTAGAGTTGTATGTACAAGTTGCCTTTTAATATTTTGAATAGATCGAAAAAGAATCCTCTATAATTTTTGAAGTTATCATCAAAATATTATCGATGCAATGAATTATTAAGAATAAAAGAATTTTAAATATACTTTTTTGCATTTGTTTTTATATCTTTTGGTGAAAAAAAATACTTATTGCATATACTCTTAGTTTTCTATCTTTAGAACTGGTGTTTAATTGTAATCCCAAATCTTTAAAAAAAAAATTTGATTTTAGACTATTAATAACTATTTTACTCTTGAAAAAATGATAAATATTAAGAAAATGAATATTTATATACTAAAAAATAAAATAAAATAAGAGTTATTTTATTTTATTTTATTTTAGTATTTTGTCGCAAGAGATATTAGCAAAAACTGACTGCTGCCATGTCGCTTCAGTCCTTTGCATCAGACATGGAAATGGCTGAAGCAAAAGCCATCCAAGAGGCCTCGATTTTTGCGAGAAAAGGAGGTTGGAGGAAGCGGCTATTGAAAATGATTACTCTATTTTACTTCGTGGCCTGTTGGATCCAATTAAAGCTTCGTGGACATGCTATTTTTAAAATCCTTTTTTTTAAGTTTTAATTTAATAAGTCAAAAAGCTAATACTTAATACTTATACTAATTACATATCTTAAAGCAAAAAAAAAAAAAAAAGAGATATACAGATGGCAATCTTCCATTTCTTTATTATTAATTTTTTTATTGATTAATATTGACTTTTGATTTATGAACTGTAGAAAGATAAAGTTATTTTTTTTCTCTAAAGGTTTTATTTGGTTCTTTTTATTAAAAAGGAAAAAGTTTTTTTTTTTTTTTAAAGATTTGAAAGTTGACATACTCAAACTTAATAAGCTATATTAAGATGTCATCCAAATATTTAAATTGCTCCTTTATAAAAAAAAAGGGGTGAAGACAGGATAGTGCCTGTCTTTTTTGATGGGACTTATAGGTCAAAATTGACTTTTATTTACTTGGACATTAGTAATTTCAACTGCATATCACCATCAAATGTCTAATTGGAAATACATGTCTAAATATTATACGAAAACTAAAGAAGAAAAGTTATTTTCCCAGAAAAAAAAATACACTAAAGAAGAAAAGTCTGGCTTCGGAATGAGTAGCTGCCATCTAAACAAGTATGAATGGATGAACAGACGGATGATGCTCTATGGTTCTAGAAGTCGAATGGTTTAAACCACTTTCATAAGTCATCATATTATGATGTAAAAATTACAATTTGATACTTTTATAAACTTATTATTTGTATTATTTCTTTTAATAAATATATAACCATATTTCATCGCTATCTAACAATACTATTTAGAAGAAAAAGTATCATATTCTAATTAATCTATAATAAATAATTTAATAAAATAACTTTAATTAAATAACATGATAAAAATAATGAAAATTTACAAACATAAATATATATATATTAATAAAAAAAAGAGGATGGAAACCTTAATTTTGAGTTAGTCGACCATCCTAATGTTAAGATAAGATTAACTAACTAGGTTTTGGCTATAATGGGTCACAAATAATCCATTGTGGGGTTAATAGGCTGCAAACCACCCTATGGAGTTGATGCAACCCCTTAAGGTGGCACCACACATCTTTTAGGGGTAGCCAACTAAGTGAATTTTAAAGTTTCAACTCTTTTTTTTTTTCATTTTACGTATTTTGTTTTTATTATTTTCAATAAGTTTTTAATTATTAATTATATATTTTAGTTTGTTTGATAATCTAATTTTATTAGATTAATTATTGTAGACCAATTATAAACTAACACCTATTTCCTATTTAACCTCCACAAGTAGTTGTAAAATATAGATCTATATCTATTAAAAGAAAAGAAAAGAAAATACAAGTTAAAAGTCTTCAAAAGCACCAAAATTGCATGTCACATTCTTGCAATTTATCATTAATACTTGTTTGGGCACCATTACCTTTCTTTATTATAATATGTTTTAATTACTTACTCTCCTTCACTAATAGTTTTTAAGGATAATTTTTGTGTGTGTTAATAATCTTCATGTATCTCTATGCCTTTTTACTATAAAAGTCCCTTTTATCCACAAATGACTTTTTGATGGATTTAAGTGAATAATCCTATTATAATCTAGAACTTGATCTATTCTATAAGGTTGGGTAAGTTTTAGGTGATATTGAATAAGTTTTAGTTTCAATTTTTTCAAAACCTACTTTTACAAGGTAAAGCATAGAATACAACATCCTTACAGTTTATATCCACCCTCGAATCTATACTTTAAAATGTATAAGATATATAGGCTTCAAGGTATTACATATTCACCTTATAAAAACATACTCAAAGCTTAAGCTTATTTGCTCATTTTAGAAAGTAAAAATCTTAGAGCATATCACATCCTTAATTCTTTTGCCACCTCTTATTTTCTTCCCAAGGTACCGTTACTAATTAAACTCTCTAGAATCTCGTTTCCTTTTTGCCCTGCCTAATTCTCTCGATTCTAAGGTGATCTTAACTTTTTTTTTACCTCTATTCTTTCATTATTAATTAAGGTTCCATTTTTTTTCATTTCTAAGATTTTAATTATCCATCATACATATGTTTTAGATTAGATTATTTACTACTAGTAAATCCGTACTAGATTATGTTCAATGTAAGTTATCGTAGGCAAATTGTTTTACTTTTCCAAAGAAATAAAAAGAGTTATTAAAATATCTTTGTAGCCTTAGTCTAAATCCTGTTGAAGTATTAATTGTTGAATCAATTTGAATTCAAATAATTGCTTGTCATATAAAATTTCTATTGCATGCAATCTAAGCTTCATATTTTGCAATAGACTCCTTGCCTATCACTTTTATTGCCACAACAACACTTGAAATATCTCAAAGCAATCATTTTGGAGATCAATTATTATATTTATCATGTAATGATCCCACCTTCTAAATCTTTACTTAACTTGTTAACATATCAAAACGTGTTAACTCGATATGTAAAAGTGGTATCGTTATCTTGTTCCTAAAATAAAGATAAGGAAATTCTTGCTTAAAGCCTATACCTTTTCTTTGCAATTACACTATTGTATAACAATTTAAATATACATGCACATATAGTACATATTGCGTGACCAACCTATAATAAGTACATTTCAAAAGTTCACTCTTATCTAGCGAAGCCCACACCTAGCAAATCAATATTGAGTGGTAAAGCTTGCCTACAAAGCTAAGTCGTTCAACCTCTAAGCCAACCTTTAAACCAATCTCCAACTCAATCTTTGATTTATCCAGACTCTGAATTTGCAAGCCATTCACATTACATGAAAAACCTCAAATTTCTAATAAGGTCAATAGAGTTAAGAAGGAAATTTTGAAGTCAATTAAGAAAGGATTTACAAAATTTAGGGTTTGAGTTTTTCCAAAATGATCTTTTACCATTGAATTCTATTTATTGAAAATAGCTCCAAAATATCTTAGTGAGTTATGCTAATTGATAATTGAAGTGTGGGTGTGTGGATTTAGGAGTGGGTTGGGTCACAAATTTGATGTATATGGCAAGATAATGGTTGAACTTGACGATATTGTTAAGTTAAAGAATAAATTAGTTGATTTGGTTGGTAACCTGTAAATTTCCAACATGTTCATATGCGTTCGAAGTGGAAATTTTAGCTAAAATTGAAGTGATACGATGGATATGAAGTATGAAAAAAATAGGAGATAAATTGTAGTGAAAAAAAATTAAATGATTGATTTTAAGATTTGTGGTTACTAGTGGTTGTAGTTACTAGTGTTTGTCATATTATTATGATTAAATCTAGAATGTTTTAGTTAATATGTTTAATTTGAGTCATTTTTTTTGTAATGTGGTGTTTAGGTTATAGATCTATGTTGTGACAAGTTAAACTATAATATTAGGTGTTGGAATTGTAGATAGAAATTAAGTTTGATGCATGTTAATGGAGGATATGTCAATTTGTTGTTGTTGCTGCCATAATGGTTGATGAATCGAGATTTAATTTCCTTGTTAAATCTAATTTAGATGTTGAGTGATGATAAATTGATAATTGGAGTATGAACATGAGGATTTTGGAATATTTAAGTGATTAATTTAGTGTAGTTGGCATGTTAGAAGTTGGAATGGTGGTATGCTTGATTTAGTGAATGAGTAAGTTGACTTGATTGGTAAACTTTTGAATTTTTAACATGTTATGATACATTTCAAAGTGTTAAATTTAATGAAAATTTAAGTTATAAGACAAATATTGAGTTTAGAAAGACTTAAGGATGAATTAGGTTAAATTGGAGGATTATATAAACTTGAAATTTGATTTTTTTTTTTGCACAATTTAATACCATATTTAATTATGGGAAAATATGATACATTATGTTTATTTTGAGTAAATTTGATGGGATTATGATTTAACTATGAATAGGAGATGGATTTGATATGAAATGAGACCTAGTAGTAATGATATGTTGAAATTGGACTTATAGAATTGATAAAAATGTTTTGGGATGTACTTTGTTTTGTACAATCTGTTTTGGTGATGTTTTTGACTTAAAAATGAAAATAAATGATTGTTTGGGACTTTAGAAAGGTATAAGAAACAAGTGAGCTTTGGTTTAGAATGATTTAAATTAAATTAGATAAGATATGTACTAATAAAGTTAAAAATTCATAACCTTGTTTAGTTTGGTAGTTCAAGGGCTCTAAAATAATAAAATAAGGCTTTTTATGTTAATCAAATAGGCCCAAAGACCATTGTCTTACCCTTCTCCTTGAGTGGCCCATATAATTAAATATAATTTGAATCAATTGGGCTTAATTAACTAAGTTATCTTAATTGGATAAAAATAAGATTTGACATGATAACATGAACCCAATAGCTATGGGCCTAAGATCAAAAATCTAAAACATAATTGAGTCTATTTCTTTCTAAGGCTCATATTTAAATGGACCTTAGCACAATAAATAACTCAAACGTATCTCAAACCAATTCAAAACTCAAATCGAATTAAATAATTAAAAAAGAACTAGATATAGGTATAATAAAGTATATGACTAAAATAAAATCCAAATGGGCTTAAGAACAAAAACCATTTTGACTCATTATTTTTTAGGGCTTGTACCCTAAATAGACCTTAAATGAATAGATCAAATTTAATTGGCCCTTTAACCTTAAAAGATGTAAACTCAATTAAGGCCTAAAATTGAAATTAAAATTTGACTTAATAATCAATTAGACTTAAGATATAGCAAATAGGACTAATTAAATCTAATAGGCCAAGATTAATTAAAATAGATTGAAGTAATTGAATTGAACTTAATGGACTAAAAACTCAAAAGTTTAGTTAGAACCTAACAAATCAAATAAAGCCTAATGAGCTAGACACTCAAAAGGTTAATTAAAACCTAAACAGACTAAATCCTAATAAGTTAGGAAAACTTAGACAGTAAGTGAGAACCATATATAAACTAAAGCCTAATGAGTAGGGGCCTTAGAGGGTTAGGTAGAACCTATAAATAAATACTTAATGAGTAACATGATTTAATAGACTAATAAACCTTAAACAATATATGAGCCAAATATAGCTAAAGGTTAATTAGGCCTTCACAATGTTATCGAGCCTATAATTAGTATAAGTTTTAAGTAGTCTAAACTAACTTTAGAGTAGAATTCAATCACTTGGAACTATTAATTGACTTAAGTTTTCTCTTGGATACATAAAATCAATTCAGTCAATTAAAATGGAACTCGAATTGTGATTCAAGAATCATTAACCATTCAAGTATATAGTAACTTATGTGTTGCATGCTAGATTAGAAAACTTAACAGAACTAATAATCAACTAGACTAAGTAATTTGTTCGTTACTTATACGTGTTGTTAGAGTCAGCAAGTGACAAAACTTGGATCGTGATTATGGCTGTAGACATATATCCCAAAATGACATAGTAGTTAGGTGCTTAAGCCATTAAGATATGGCTCGATAGGGTAGTTGATAAAGTGAAATTATGGTAATAATGAGCACCGCAAACAATGAGAAGGTATACGAGGGAGTTGTCTAGGGATTATGGGTCTCGATGGATGATACAATTAGCTAAACTATGATTAGTGAGGTCACTTTGATAAGGCTACTGAGGTACTTAGTTTTCGGTAATGTGAAGTCTAGCTGCTCCCCTTAACCCTTGATGTCCACTATAGTAGAATTAGATCCCCTGTCTCCCATCATGATGTCTGGAGTTATGAGTACTTCTGTGTTGGATATTTAAATAAGATAATTAAATAATCTGATTGAATGTCTGATGCATTAGTATGTAGGCTTATATGACATGCATGTATGTGTTTACGTTACTATGAATCGGGCCTTTGTGACTCACTCTTTTTTTTTTTTTAGGTGAAAACTATCTAATGAAGCTATGTTATGAATTACTAGGTTTTGACTTCAATGAGGAGTACATGAATGAGTTCGAGGACTTATATTATGTTGATTATGACCTTTTCTTATTTTCTAATTTCCAAATTTAGTTTTTTATTTGGTTATATACTTAGACTTTCATAGAGAGCCGCTTGTGTATCTATTGGACCAAAAATTGGTACTAGACCATTGGTTTACCTTGTACAACCTAGAGGAGCAGGTCTTCATCTAGCAAAAGATCGGTCCCGTCCTCTCACTGACAAAGATAGAGGTGAATTTACCTTTAGTCCGGGCCATGCTCCAATTATGGGCCGCATGAGATCACCCCTACCCTGGAGGAGTACACCCAGTTGCTACAGCCCCCAGCACTAACAGATCAAATCTATATGCCAGACCCTTTAGGCCGGGCCAGCCGGTACCTTCAGTAGATTATTAGGCATCCGTAAAATAGCAGCCAACCCAAGCCAAAGTCAAAGAATTAGAAGTTGTCATCAATGAGAAGCCTGAGCCTCCCCAACAGAAGACTAAAAGAACTAGGAAATAGATTATCATTGTAATCTTTTATTTGTTTGGATGTCGAACTCCAAAAATTATTCAATATTAATAAAAGTAAAGTTTCAATATTACATCGCCAATCAATTGTCAACCCTTTTTAGCATCTATGTGACACATGCATAGTATTTGCATACATCTACTAAAAAAAAAAGAAAAATGCGCGCCAAGTATCAAAATAGCTCCCAAGCAACTGAACCCTTCTAGAAAGTCAGTACATACCCGCCTTCAAGATCAAAATGGTAAACAACAGCAACTGCAACAACACTAGCGCGACTACATTCCTACGGCCGCAGAAGAAGCGCAAACAAAGGTGTCAAAGGCAAATAAGGGAGAAGCTGACCGACACCCAGATGTGCATCCCACCACTCCAACAATTTTTCCCGAAAGGCAAACGTCATTCAAGAGCTTCGGAAAAATGAGGAGGACGCCCAGAAAGGGGGATCAACTACTAGCACGTCTAACCAGCATCCGGCTCTCAAAAATTTGGGTTTTGTTATCCTATTAGTAGCGCTAGGTTAGATCAAGAGTAGAGAAAGATTATTAAACAAAGTTTATTGAGACTATTTATCAAGTTCAATTAAAGTTTGTTCTTTCTTTTTTAAAATTATGCTTTCATTTTACTCAGATCTCCTACCTTTCGAACATTGGGGATATTTCACGCAGGTAGAAAGTAAAAACGTTGATATCGTTTCCAACGCGCTGGGGTCAGTTGTTGAAGGCGATATTTTAGCCCACGAAATAATATAAGAAAATTGGCTAAAACATGAACAAAGCGGAATCTCGATCGACGGGGCCTGTGGAGACAGTAAATCTAGGAAGCATGGAAAACCCTAAAACCTCAAAATCGGGACCAATTTGAGTCCCGACCCAAAAACATGAGATAACAAAGCTTTTAATGGAATTGCAGATTGTTTGCCTGGTCTTTATAGTGACATGCAGGGCTAGACCAGTCAATAGTAGTTCACAGGCTCCCCATAGGGAGATTCAAACCTAAAAAAAACAAAAACTGAGAAGATTTAGGCTGATGAAGTCAAGAAACTACTAGAAGTGGGTTCATTAAAGTATCCGACTACCCAGAAGGGGTAGCAAATATAGTCCCGTCATGAAAAAGAACGGAAAAGTACGCGTATGTGTAGACTTTCGGGACTTGAACAAAGCCACGCCAAAGGAAAACTTCCCCCTACCTCATATTGACGTTCTAGTAGACAACACTGCGGGAAACCATCTCTTCTCATTCATGGACGGTTTTCGGATATAATCAAATAAAAATGGCTGAGGAAGAAAAAACCCAAAACGACTTTCATCACAACATGAGGAACTTTCTGTTACAAAGGTCTCCTTTCGTTTGAAAGAACGCCGGGGCGACGTATCGAGAGCCATGGTCGCTATACTTCACGATATGATACTTTCGTGAGGTGGAAGAAAATGTCGACGAATGATAGCCAAATCCAAAGAAGGAGAAAGCCATATAGGTATCCTGAGAAAATTGTTCAAACGATTGAGAAATTCCGCTTAAGTTAAACCCAGAAAAATGCACTTTTAGGTCAAAAACGGGGAAATTGTTAGGGTTTGTCATAAGCCAGGAGGGCATTAGAATCGACCCTGACAAGGGAAATCTATATTAGAGTTCCTTCTCCACCTCCGTTAAAGAAGAAAGAAGCTTACTGGGAAGATTAAATTAAAATAGCTCGATTTATCTCACAGCTCACGACAAATGCCGGCCACTATTCCGTCTGTTGAAGAAGAACGCCGCAATAGAATGGGATAACGAATGCAAAGAGGCATTCAGGACAATCAAAGACTACCTTATAAAACCTCGGTTCTTGATAGTCCCGAAACAAGAAAGCCTTTATTCTTATACCTCACATACTCCCTGAATCTATGGGATGTGTGCTGGGTAGAAAGATGACGAGGAAGAGAGCGTTCTATATATTATTGAGCAAGAAGTTCACTGAGGGAACAGAGGTACTCAGAGGTGGAGAAGACGTGTTGTGCTTTAATCTGGGTCATGCATCGACTAAGGCAATACACCCTTTATTACCATATTGAACTGCTAACAAGACATGATCCCTTGAAATACTTGGCAAAGAAACCACCTTGATAGGGAGAATCTCTAAGTGGCAAATGCTCCCATTCGGGGTTCGACATCACATACGTAAATCATAACTCGATAAAAGGGCAAGCCTTAGCCGACCAGTTGGCGGAACACCCTGTCGAGACAAATTCCCAAGAATTTACAGGCCCATTTCCGGATGGGAATATATTGACAGTGGAAGATATGCCGGTAGAAGACTTTGGGATAGAGCATAATGCTAAGTGGAGACTGTTTTTCAATGGAGCTGCCAATGTATTCGGTCGTGGGGTTGGGGAGTATTGATATCCCCGGAGGGCACTAAATTTCCCCTGCAGCGACGAGACTTACATTTCCCTATACCAATATATCGCAGAATATGAAGCATGTATTCTTAGCCTCAAAATGGCCTGCCAAAGGGGAATCCGCGAATTAGAGGTATAGGGGGATTCGTCGCTCATCTCCCTACAAACAAGAGGGGAATACAAGACAAAGACCCCAAACTGGTACCATATCATCAACACTTGACAGAGCTAATTGAGGAATTTCAAGGCAATCACTTTCACATACACCCCGAGAACTCAGAATCAGTTCGCAGATGCACTAGCCACGCTAGCATCTATGATCTAGAAACAGGGGGAGCCGAAGTTCAACCGATGAAAATAGACATCAAAAGTCGGCCCGCCTACTGTTTAACAATTGAAAAGATACAAGATAACAAACCCGGTATCACGGTATCAAGACCTTTCTCTAAAAAGGTAAATACCCCGAAATGGCTAGCAAGAATGCCCAAAAAAAACACTCAGAAGGTTAGCAAGCCATTTCTTTTAAAGCGGGTCTATTCTTTACAAGAGATCATCTGATACCCCCCTGTTGAGATGTGTGGAAAAAGATGAAGCATGCGAACTGATGAAGGAAGTACATGAAGGAGTATGTGGACCTCATATGAATGGCTACAGTTGGCCCGAAAAATCATGAGGTTAGGATATTATTGGTTAACCATGGAATCAGATTGCAAAAAATATGTCAAGCACTGTCATTTGTGTCAAGTCTACGTAAACTGGATAAATGCTCCACCCAACGAGCTACATTTGTTTATCGGCACCATGGCCATTCTCCATGTGGGGAATCGACAAAATAGGACCTATCACTCCACAGCATCCAACGGCCATAGATTTATACTGGTAGTGATTGATTACTTTCACCAAGTGGGTAGAAGCTTCATCATACACCAATGTCACAAAAGGGGTAATAGTCCGCTTCTTAAAAAGGGACATAATAACCTGATTACGGAGTTCCTGAGTCCATCATCACTGAACAACCGGTACCAATCTCAACAACAAATTGATGACAGGTTTATTTTAAAAATTTCCACATAAACCACCGAAATTCAAACTCCCTACCGACCTCAAATGAACGGGGCAGTAGAAGCACTAACAAAAATATCAAAAAAATCTTTGAGAAAATGACAACAACTTTACAAGATTGGCATGAAATGTTACCGTTTGCTCTCATGGCTTATAGGACTTCAATAAGAACATCTATTGGAGCTACCCCTTATTCATTGGTATATGTTACTGAAGCAGTGCTAACCAGTTGAAGTTGAGATACCATCATTCAGAATCTTTCAGAAACTCAGTTAACCGAATCAGACTGGGTAAAGAAGAGGCTTGATCACTGAATTGATTGATGAAAGAAGACTTACCGCATTATGTCATGGCCAGTGTTACCAACAAAGAATGGCCCGAGCATTCAAAAAAAGATGAGACTTCCGGTCTTTAAGAGGGGGATCTGGTGTTTAAAGGGAAAGGTTCTCCCCAATGCGCAAGACTCCAGAGGGAAATTTTTCCCCAAATACGAAGGCCTTTATGTGGTGAAAAAAGGTTTTATTGGGAGGTGCTTGATATTGACTCAATGGATGGTCCAGAATTGAGAGACCCCATTAACACAGATGCTGTAAAGATGTACTATCCTTAAGCAAGGGAATTGAAATTTTCCAATGTTTATGAAAGCCAATGTTCGATACAAATTTCGTTGAGTCGAGTTTTTATTTTTTACAAGCAAAATTAATATCCCTGAATGGTCAATTTAATCAAATCAATTCGCACCATAACAAATTATTTTTAAACCATTACCCACCATTTCACCAATGAAAGATAAAACACTAAAATGATAATGAATCTTAATATGGTTGTGTTAATCCTATCTATTTTTGAGCATAAAACTGAGCGCGTTATTAGGATAAATACCATCAAAAGAGCGTTGTGTATAAAGAAAGGGAGCACATCAAATTGTCGACCCTGTGTCAAGATAAGAAGAAATGAAGCAGAAGCAAAACCCGCCCGAAGGTTCGGTTTTTTGGTTGCTATCTACGATAAAACTGGGAAGCACATTAAAAAAAATAATAAAAAAAAAATAATAACTGTCATGAAAGGCATCACATCATTTAGGTTGGGCCGTAGAAAGCATATTCAAAAGTATAAGATGAGTCAGCCCGTTTGTGGGGCACTTGTCTGAACTTGCCCTTTAATAGGGTGGTCAGCCCAAAAAGGGCACTTCCCTAATCTCTCAAGGTTAGCCCACATGGGGCACCTTTTGAGCCATCATTTTCATCATAGGGTGTCAGCCCAAAAAAGGGGTACTTCCCTAGATCTCTTCCAAGGTCGGTCTATAAAGACGCCTTCCTAGATATCATTTTTATATTAGGGGAGTCAGCCCATAGGGGGGACTTTCCTAAAACTTTGTCCCCATGGTCAGCCCCTAGGGGGCACTTTTTGAGGCAAATTCAAATCCAGGATAGTCAGCCCATAGGGGGGACTTTCCTAAAAACCTTTTTCTCATGGTCAGCCCATAGGGGGTACTTTCCTAAAACTTTGTCCTCATGGTCAAACCCATAGGGGGCACTTTTTGAGGCAAAGTTCAATTCCAGGTTAGTCAGCCCATAGGGGGGACTTTCCTAAAAAAACCTTGTCCTCATAGTTAGCCCATAGGGGGCACTTTTTGAGACAAGTTCAAATTTCCCGGTCAGTTAGCCCATAGGGGGCACTTTCCTAAAAACCTTTTTTCTCATGGTCGCCCATAGGGGGCACTTTTTGAGACAAGTCCAATCCAGGTTAGTCAGCCATATGGGGCACTTTCCTAAAACTTTGTCCTCATGGTCAGCCTATAGGGGGCACTTTTTGAGGCAAAAGTTCAATTTCAGGTTAGTCAGCTCATAGGGGGCACTTTCCTAAAAATCTGTTCTCATGGTTAGCCCATAGGGGGCACTTTTTTAGACAATCCATCAAAGGTTAATTAGCCCATAGGGGGCACTTTCCTAAAAATCTACCTCAAGGTTAGCTCATAGGGGGCACTTTTGAGGCATTCAAATTTAAGGTTTTGTCAACCCCTGAGGGGCACTTTCCTAAACTCTCCCGATTAGTCAGCTCTCAGGGCACTTTTTCGAAATGTTCTCCCAAACAGTTGCAAGTCTAACAAGACGCTTCTGTTGACAGGGAGCCCGCTCATTAGGGGACTTCCTGAGTAAATTTTCTTTCCAAGGTGGCAAGTCTGATAAGACGCTTCTATCATCATTTCTCATATATTCCCACACAATGATGGAGACATGTCCCATCGCCAATTAGTCAGCTCATAAAGCACTTTTTGGGAAGGAACATCGTTCTAAATTGTTAGGACCATTTAAATCGAGGATTATTAGCTCTTGGAGCATTTTCCTACCAAAAAACCCAATTTAAGAGGCCAAAAATGGGTGTCTTTTGTTTTATCTTTGTAGTCAAGTTTTTCAAACTTTACCACAAAGAGGGGCAGCTGTAAACACCCCATTTTGCCCTAAGAATCAAAAATTTTCAATAATAATCAATTTTTAATTTTTTCCTAATTTTTTCCAATTTTTCTCTAAATTTTCCAAAAATAATAAAATATTCAAAAAATAAAATAAATAGGAAAACACATCAATTTTGAAAAAATGATTTCAGAAATAGCAGTAATAAATAATAAATAAATTTTACAAAATTTGGAATTTTCAAAAAATACAAAAAATAGAAAAATCGCATTGCATAATGCAATTTGCGAAATTAGAAAAATTAGGAAAGTGGGCTAGCTCAGCTGGTCCGGACCCTGGCAAGGCGCGGTGCGGGTGCGAGGTCAGGGGTTCGAATCGCGGGAGGAGCAGTTTCGCGTTTTGCAATTTTTTTACTTATCTAGGACAAAGTGGCAGCATCCGATTGGCTAGAAAGGGAAACGCATGCGCCCGGGGGCGTGATCGTCGTCTACCTCGAGCCCCAGATCGCCGGTGGAAGAGAAAATTCGAATTTTTGATCGTTTCGATTCGATTTTTTGCACAAATCCAATAGATCTTCAACAGAAATAACATAAACATTATCTAATTGGAATCAAATCGCAACCAAAACGAGGATTGACACAAATTGGAGTTGGTTTTTCTAACCGAAAATCCGATCAGCTTCAATCGGAGGAAATCCGAGCTTACCAACTCGGTTTCAAGTGCCTATAAATAGAGGAAGAGTAGAGGAAGCCAAAGCAGGGAAACACATGAGAGAAAGTGAGGAAAGAGTGCAAATTGGAGAGCATCGGAGGAGACCCAAAATCCGAAGCATCGGCCGAAGTTGAACCACCACCCGGAGGCGATCTGGGGGCAAACCACCGCCACCCTTGGATTCCCAAAAACCTCGAGAAGCTAGGATTCGACATCTCCCCGCTGCAAAAAGCCACCCGGGAAAGCCGTGAACGAGCCTTTCCCCCCCACCGTGTCGATCGATCCGACCCGAGCTGATTCGACCCCCACCGACCCCAATCCAGGTAAATCGAGTTTTCAGATTTTTATTTATTTATTTTTCCAAATTTATTTATTATGTGTTATTTATTATTTTTTTATTTCTTTAGCCATTTATTTATTTGATGGTTTAGGTTTTATTTTCAATAAATAGGAAAATGTAGAAATTGGTTTTTAGGATTTAATAATGTAAAATAAATAATAAAATATAGGAAAAATAATAATAAATATTAGGAAAATAATATAAATTTTAGATGTCAAAATAGGATAGTAATAAACCAAAAATCACGAAAATCAATAAAAATTCCCAAAAATCCCCAAAAATTCCCCAAAAAACACAAAATCAACAAAAATTCCCAAAAATCACAAAAAAACAACAAAATCTTAGAAATCACAAAATAACAAAAAAATCATAAAAATCATAAAAAAATTCAAAAATTATAAAAGAATCATAAAAAATGAGTTTTAAACACTTAGAAAAATCCTTTTCTTCAAATAAATCCAAAATTGATGTTTTTCCCTAAAATCATTTTCAAATAAAATCAAGCTTAGGCTTAGAAGTTTTTTTTTAGAAAAAATCCCAAAAATGGTAAAAAACATAAACTAAAGAGGTTTCATAAATTAAAATTCACCAAACCAACTTAAGGTTTTCAGAAAAGTGAACTACAGCTTGTTTAAATCCTGAGTAGCAGGTACGTAGGCACCCATTGGGTCAACCCATAAAATGAATGAAAAATCATTTTCTTAAAATAATTAAAAAACATAAAGTAACAGAGACATAATAAAAATACATTTCAAAAGGGAGGAACAATTTCAGGAGATTAGGTGGTAACCGTAAAGGTTTTAATAGGTTAGCCTCTGGACTTAGAAACTTTAGTTTTCCCTTTTCCTTTTTTTCAAAAACGAAAAAAGGAATTAACGGCGACTAATGGTTAAAATTTAAAGACTAATCCCCCCTTTTAGTCTTAATTCAATATTCCCAACAACAGTTGGGTGGCGACTCAAAAAATCAAACGAAATTCCTAACTCAAGTCGAGGATCTATATTAGATAAGCATAGGGTCTAGTCTAGATCGAATTAGGAATGGGAATTCAAAAATTAGACTCGACAAACCCTAATTTCTCTTTTTGAGTCATTATAATTCCAAAAAATCCTAATTCAAACAAGAAATCGATATTTATAGTATATGATTTACAATATGAATCTTCCACATATCTAACAATCTCATAATATTACTACAATCATCATCTTAGTTATTCTAGGGTTTCATCATCTTCCCATAAAAAAAAAAAGCTTAGAACATCACGGAATTGAAAACAAAAATATAAATCAAAGAAGTTTACTATAATGGAATTCATAATTGATATCAAACTCATTTATGAATTGAATAGGAAATTGCTAATTCAAAGATCACCAATTCAATTAGAACAAAAAAGTAATTGACAATACAATGACCCTGCAAATCCTTGATGAAGGAGTCTTTCTTGATGGTTCTAATGAATTCAATTGACTAAAAATTGCAGCACAGAACACTTTCTCTCTCTCACATCTCTTTAGGTCAAAAGTAACCAAAAGCTCCCAATAATGACTTGGGAAGTATTTATATCCTGCAACAAAAGGAAGGCTTCAAACTCTTCAAGTTGTTTATTTTCCATGTAAGCCAACATCAGGTCGACCGGGCCTTTATGTGAAAGTTGCTGGCCTGTAATCTAATAAGCTAGTAGTGTTTGTATGTACTCCGACAGCAAGGCTGACGACCTTTAATTGATATCTGCTAGGTTTGCTCTTATTCTTTAAATTCCTGCCTTTTGTTTATTTTCAATTTACTTCAAATGTGTAGGATTCCTTTTAAAAATTGCTCTCATGTTCATTCCTAGCTCGTAAACACTTGAAATATCAAAATAAAAATAATTAAGTACCATTTCCTTTGAATTTCCCTAATATCAATAAACATTTATCATGATTTTCTCAATAAACTATGAGTAAAATGTGCCCTTATCAACTTCCCCACCACTTGAACTTTTGCTTGTCTTCAAGAAAATACATAAACAATGAAACAATTCGTCATTGAAAGTACAAATTTTTTTATTTCCAACCATTCAAGCAATTTATATATATTTTATATATATATATAATATATATGACTTGAAGTTCTGGTGTCTATAGCTCTAACCATACTGGGATATGTAACTAGTACTATGATTGAAATTTTGCAACTAATCTAAACAAAACAAACTTTAATCCTAGTGTTTAACATAAGAATTCTAATTCAAAAGTAAATACTCAGTCCTACAAGGAAAAACACTCATTTAAAACTTCCATAGTTATTAACAAACATCTAATCCTCTAAATGACTTCTCTACAAATGGTCACATCAGCGAAAGCATATGGTATCTACTCTTTCCCTATAATTCTCCTTTTTTATTAGAAGTCTTATTTCACTCTTTTTTATTCCAAAATTTTTTTATTTTTTTAATTATATATATTATATATATTCTTTTTTTCAAGTTCAAGTATTGAACTTTTGCCTTTCCATCCTTCGCGTTATAGTGGGTTCATTAAGTCGACACATCTTAGGGTCATCACCCAAGTGACTAAGTTTTAAAGGAACCCCTACAGACTCTTCCTCACACTAGCATTCAAGATTGGATACTCTTAACTTAGTTGCTTGAGTCATTGGAGTAAAGACTTTTTTTTTCTTTTGAATACTAATGTGAATAAAGACTCTTTTTATGAAAGATCACTACGTAAAAATTTCTTCTACCTCTTTCGCCAGATGTTAAAAATATTTTCAAAGAAACTTAGGAGAGGATATACAAGCTAAACTTACTAGGAAGTAGACCTACTTGCTTTTCTACTTAAAGACTCGACTTACTCTCAAATTTTTAAAATTAAAGCTAAACATAAGGTAAATTTGTTCTTTAAAGATTTCACTACATAATTTCAACCAAGTAATCTAATCACAAAAGTAGTGAGTAAGACACCAAATGAAGTCAAATTAAGTCTCTTTTTATTTTATTTTATTTTGTACAGTCTCTAAATTGCTGAAAAAAAAATTGGTCTAAAAGTTGCCAGATAACGCTTAAGGACAAATATGAATTCAAAGCAAGGATAATAAGGCTAAGATGTTATCAATATGGACAAATATTCACTAATTCAAACATTAGTAATTCATACTCAACTTTTTTATAATCCTTTCTCCACACTTAAAATGGACAGTGTCCTCACTGTTTCTAATTCAACACAATTGAGAGGGAATAAAAGATAACGAAATTAAGGGAAAAAGAAAATTATTACTTCCCTGGTATTTTTAAGTGCTGGTGCATTTTGAGTTTTTGTGTAGCAAAAGAGAGAGATAGGAGATTGCATCAATAATTTCAATCCTGGCTGCACAAGAAAAAGAAATAAAAAACAGCAAAATAAAACCTAACTACAGCATAGAGAGTCATAAAGAGTAAGAGTACACCCAACAAGTGGGTTCTCATAAACATACAAATTAGCAGCAAGAAAAATAATACAATAAAAAACAACCAAAAAAAAAAAGGAGAGCTAGTAGGGACTCTAGTTCTCCTACTCTGAGCTGTTATGATCATCAGCTTCATCTTCTATGATTGCTCCTCTGGAGAAGTCTCATAGTATAAGTCCTGAGCAGTTGCTATATTCATGTAGGATATACGGATTTGAACATATTAAATAATGTAGTTCATAATTTTCTTATTCTTCTTTCGCTCTTGCCAAACTCCCTCTTGACTCCTTTAAGCTCATGCTTGACACCCTTAATATCCTTCCTTAGCCTCTCATATGTGCTGTTAGGAGGAGTAGACTGGGATGTAGAGGCTCTCATGGTAGGGGGAATGTTTTGGAGTCTCCTCAATATCTTCTTAAATAACTCGATTAGCTATCATAGATAGCCCCCAAGCCCTGAATGGTCCTAAAGAGATTTTCTTACACTCTATGATCACATCCACTTCATGGTGCTTAAAGATACCCATACCTTTTAACAATGCAGTGATATACCCTCCACATAGAATAACTCTAGTTTTCGTATCCTCCACTTGCCTAGTAATAAAATTTTTCTATTTTTACCCCAAGATCAATATGTAGCCTAAAATCATACTATATAAGTAGAAAAACAAAAT
>JBBMOL010002167.1:0-27816 GCA_037954665.1 Laguncularia racemosa | reverse complement strand
TAAAGATTTCCCGAAAGATTCCCGACTAAAAGTAACGGTGGGTTTACATTGGCAAGTTTTCCCATAGAAAGATAAGGGCCCAGAAGTAACAGGTTTTTTTTTTTTACTTTCTAAGTGGTCGTGTATTTTCAACATCGGCTCAAGGTGGCCCCAAAGGCCGCTAGCCTTCATGTCTACACCGCCGGCCTAATGTTTGTTTTGTTGATTTTACGCAATGATCAAAGTTATGTCGTTTTGGGCTTTATTGTTACGAATTGTAAACGTTATATAAAGCCCCATAGGTTAGAATATGGGAATTATACACATTAAATTTTGAAAAAAACACTTTTGAGAGAATTCCTCTCCTGGTTCTTTAAAGAATAACCTAAAACTTATCGGATTTTTTTCCGTGGTGTTCATCTGACTTATCAATCAGTCTTTCGCCCCGATTGTGGCGTCTTCATTTTATACCAAGGTTTTTGTTCGCTTATAAACAACGGGTCGCAGTTTCCAACTTGAGGGTGTTTGGCATCTTAGGTAACGAATTCCGAATGTATTGGTATTGGGTTTGTCAAACGTTGGCGTGGTTGTATCGTTAAGAATCCGTTCAAACCGATTGTATCTTTTTGGTATCAGAGCTTAGGTTTGTTAAACATCAGTTCGGTTTGGGGAAAGGGGTAACATCAAAACCCTAACTCCAATCGTTCATATCAATTGTTATATATTCAATTTCATAGTGTTAATTGTCTATTAAAAGTGTAGTACTACTATTCAATTTTGTTACAAAAAAAAAAAAAGAATCAGGGACACAAAAAAAAGAAAAGAGAAAATGATCAAGAGCAACAACAAAGACAAAAAAAAATTCAAAAGAAAAAAAAATGAGGAAATTTACGAACCCTAGAGTTGCTTTGAATTTACGGAAGGGAATTGGTGTTGTTTGGGTTGTTCCAAGAGAATTGAGAAGGGGGAATTGGCGAGTGATTTCATCATTGTTTGTGAAATTACACGAGGGGACTGTGTGATATCATCTTTTGAGCGAAATACGTTAAGGGAGTGTATCATGAGGTTTAATATATATATATTTGTGTTGTATAATCTTTTTGCAGGAACTATGTCGGGCAAATTCTCCCGGAAAGTGAGAGGGGAAAGTTTGATTTCTTGGTTAGTGATTGAGGCGTTGAGGGTGAGATGAAGAGAATGTTTCAGGAGGGAATAGAAAAAAATTCATGAGACGGTTTGAGCAAAGACTTTGAGCAATCTACAAAAAGTCTTCTAAAAGGGGGTAAGGGGAGAGTCGTTCTAGGAGAGTACAAAGGGGTGGAGAGGGAAAAGTCGGGTGATGACTTTGATGAGCCTTCTGTCGGGGAAATTATAGAGGATATTAGTGGTGGAATAGAGGAACTAAGGGGTTGGGAAGAGAGGAGATAGAATAGAGAGGATAATCAATTTAGTTAGCATAAAGATGAAGATTCCTCCTTTTTCCCGGGAAAAAGATCCCGAGGGTACTTAGAGTGGGAGAAAAAGGTAGAGATGGTATTTGATTATCATAAACTATAGTGGGAGAAAGAAAGTGAAACTTGCTGCCCTTGAAATTTTGGATTATGCCATAGTGTAGTGGGGTCAACTAATGTTGAATAGAAGAAGGAATGGCGAACCACCCTTTTTAGTCGTGGGAAGAGATGAAAGGGTGATGAAGAAGTGGTTTGTACCTGCATATTACTATCGTGAATTGCACAACAAATTACAAACTCTTAAGTAGGGAACCCGAAGTGTGGATGAGTATTTCAAGGAGATGGAAGTTACGATGATCAGGGCGAATTAGAGGAGGTTAGAGAGGCTACCATGGCTAGGTTTTTGCTGGATTGAATAGAGAAATTCAAATGTTGTTGAATTGCAACATTATGTTAGATTAGAGGTATGGTTCCATATGGCTATAAAGGTTGAGAAAAACACAGGTGGAAAGGTAGTAGTAATGCATGGTTTCAACAGGGTACTAGTTCACCCACTTGGAAGACTACCAAATGGAAGAAGGAAAGAAAAGCCTTTCCCCACTAAACGAAAGGAGGCAGAGGCAAGCGGATTTACTCCTGGTAAACAAGGAAAACCCTGACTCTTCTATTCTAAAAAATTGTGACATTGTGTTTTAAATGCAAGTAGAGGCCTTATTGCTAGTCAATGTTTCAAATAGGCATGTTTGATTTTGTGTGATGATGGTGAGTATGAGACTGAGGGGGATAGTGAGGAAAGATGATATGCCTCCATTGAGGTGCTAGTGATGATGAGGAGCCTGCAGTAGGGAAGTTATGGCGGTTGTGAAGCGAGTTTTGAAAGTGCAGGTGGGAAAGGGGAAGAGGAGGTGCAAAGAGAGAATATCTTTCATACTAGATGTTATCTAGGTGATTTATATTTGCAGTGTGATCATTGATGGAGGAAGTTGCATGATGAGTGTCGAATCCAAAAAAAAATAAAAAAACCTACTCCTAGAGACTATATGATTTGTGTATAGTAGTGAGTAGGGTCGTATCCACAGGGATTGGTTAAATATTTTTTTTTTAAAAGAGAATAGAGAGGAAAAGAAGAATGGGGGGTTTTGTTTGTGAATAAAAAATAATACTGAAATCGATAATAAAATTTGAATAATGATAAAAGCCAAAGCCAAAGGAATAAAGATAGTTTAATTCGGGGATTGATCATCGATGCAAAATTTTCTATCCTTTTTCCAAGATAAATTGGTTATGGTTATTAACAAGCTCTAATAACCTATCTCTCCTTACTTTCTTGATAATCAAAACATGTTCTTCAATTATTTCTCTTTATTGATTAGACAAACCCTAAACAAGCTTTAGGATTTAATCTACCAATGCATTACAACAGAGAGACTACCAATTCATGCCAATAGATTATAAGATAACCTATTTAAACAAGATCATATATCTCCATAACATGAATTTGACTATCTATTTTATAATAAAAACATGTTTTTGTGTCACCGAAACTAGAACTATCAAACAATTACGGATTTGAGTACTAGTTGACAATATATTAACTTGCAAATTGAGTAGAAGAGCTTTAATTCTTTAAAAAATCAACAAAGATAATATTGACAAAACTTCTAGAAGATATATAAATATCGAAACAAAGAGTAGAATAAAGTAACTCAATTAGATCTCACAATCCGTAAAGAATTAAACTTCAAGATCCTTTGGCTAGAAATTCTGCTTAGCTACACATGTTTATCCTTAAAACGAAAATTAAAAGTAAAAAACATGAAAAAGTCTTTGTTGCCAGTTTCCTTGCTCTGCCTTCTTCTTTTTCCCTTGTCCAAAAACTCCCTTGTCCTCTAGGGTTGGTTCTTTTTTATATTGTTAAAGGAATGGCAGGGTTCTTTAGCTAGCAAGATAGAATATATCTTTCCTTTTTCAAGTAAATCTCGAAAAGGGAATAATCATCCGCCTGGCTGCCTACCAACACGGCCAGATTTAGAACCTTTCCCTTCTTGTTGATAATTCACATATATCATCCGTGTTCATTGTGTGCTACGGCTTCCACCCGGCCAGATCTAAAGTCGTGCCTCTCTCTTTTGATAGCCCACATTTCCCTTCTTGTTCAGTGTATGGCATTGTTTCTACCACGGCCAGATCACAAACCGTGCCTCCCTTGTTGATTCTTCAAGAAGATACAGGGGCCGTGTACTTCAACCGTGTTATATTTTGTTGATTATAAACCAAGTACACGGCCGTGTACTTAACTACAGCCCATGTACTTTCCTCGGCGATGTAAATCCTTGTCTTTGATCCAAATTGTAGATGACTTCTCTAATTTATTGAATTAGCACTCTTGACCCCATTTAACCTGATTTATCACCTAAATAAAATTAAGTACCATTTCCTTATGATTTCTATAAAATCAATAATAAATTAACACAATTCATCTATAAAGATTTGAGTATGAAATGGCTCTATCAAATTCCCCCACATTAAAGCTTTTGCTTGTCCTCAAGCAATTGAATCAAATCAATTGAGAATCCGTCATGGGATTATACAAAATTTCTTTTCATATTTCAAGCATCTATTCTTTTATAATTCTTGACTTGAAATTTTAATGTCTACTACTCCAACCAAACTGGTTTCCTGTGATTAAATTACCATAAAAAAAAATTTTAATAGCTATCTAAACAAAAAAACTTTAATTCTCATGTTTATCAAAAGAAACTTTTTTTCCCAAAAAGTAAATACTTAATTAAATAAGGAAAAACACCCAATTAAACTTCATTGGATATTAGCAAGTATATAATCTTTGCAACAGAAAGTAAAAGCTTTTATAGTATCTACTCTTTCCCTAGATTTTCTCCTTTTTTATTATAAGTCTTATTTCATTCAATGAATTTTTACATTATGTTCTTTTGATTTAATAAAGCATTTATTTTGACGGGTTTTTGCCCGCTTCTTTTCATGAACTTTCGCCTTTTCTACCCTTATCGTTATAGTGAGTTCATTGAGTCGGCAACATCCTGAGCCCCGTCACTCAGTGCCCGGGTTTCAAGATACCCTACGGACTCTTCCTCACTCTAACATTCAAGTTCGAATACTCTTAACTCAATTATTTGAATCATTGGAGTAATGGCTATGCTTGATTCTTTTTTTTTACATTTTTTTTTTCAATTTTGCTAGAGTAATAATAGTTATCGGTTTTTTAAAGGGTTACAAAGGAAAAAGTTTCTTCAAATCTTTCACTAAGTGTTATCATTGTTTCAAAAACAACTTCAAAGAATATACAACAACTAATATAACTAGAAGTAAACTTGTTTATTTTTCACTTAAGAATAGACTTACTCTTAAACTTCCAATTCAAAAGCTAAATACAAGGTAAATTTGTTTCTTAAAGATTTCACTACTCAATTTTAACCACGTATTCTAATAAACAGCAGTAGGTGAGTAAAACACTTGACCAAGTCAATTTCACATTTTTTGATGCTTATTACAACATTTAGTACAATCTCCAGATTTCATAAAAAATTTGAAAAATTTGGCTTGAAATTGCTTAAGGACAAACATTCAAAGTATGAGTCAATTCTCTATCCTCTTTATTTATTATCCTCCCCCCACAAATAGTTTGAACAGTGCCCCGCATGTTCTAATTCAGCATAATTAAAGAGGAATTAACAACATAAAGGAACATTAGAGAATAAGAGCAAACGAATACTAGTACTTCCCTGGTATAAAGTGTAGAGTAATTGGATTTTCCCCCCTTAAGCACTGAGAGTGTCATTGATGATATGTACCCTTGTGCAGCTAATCAAAAGAAAAAAAAAATCAAAACAAACAAAAACAAAATAAAATTGATATGGGTTGCCCCCTTTGAAGCACCTTTCTTTCACGTCTTTGGCTAGACGTTCCTGTAATTAATCACAATACTCGGGGTAAGTTAAACTGGTTTCTTCAATATTAAAATACTTGAAATCCTTTCTTTAAAAGGTTTCAAGCGATGACCATTGACTTTGAAGTTCTTACCAGTTTCAAGACTTGCGATCTCAATGCACATGTGAAAAATATGTTAGTGATAACAAAGGGACCAATCCACCGTAAATGCAATTTTCCGGGAAAACAACTTCAATTGAGAATGATAAAGTAATACTTTTTGACCTACAGAAAAATTCTTTCGGAAAATATTTGATCATGAAAATCCTTTGTTTTTTCCTTGTAGATTTTAGTACTCTCATAAGCTTCTCTTCGAATTTCCTCAAGTTCTTGTAATTGAGTTTTTCTGTGCTCACCAACCTATCCATTTGCATGTTACATTGTTTTACAGCCCAGTATGCCCTATGTTCCAACTCCACAGGGGAGATGAATGGTTTGCCAAATATCAAAGGGTAAGGAGACATACCTATAGGGGTCTTGTAAGCTGTTCGGTAGGCCATAATGCATCTTTAAGTCTTGTGCTCCAATCTTCCTGCTTGGATTGACGGTTTTTTCCAGAATAGACTGATTTCTCGTTTGAAACTTCTGCCACTCCATTGGTTTGAGGGTGGTATGCGGTGGAAAAGTGCGATGAGTGACCTGTACTTTTTTAGTAGAGTTTCCATACTCTATTCCCAAAAGTGTGTGCCACGATCACTGATAAGAGCCTTTGGTGTCCGAACCTAGCAAAATTGAGATTTGACAAATTCCACAACAACTTTGGCAACATTAGTTCGGGTCGCTTTGGCTTCCACCCATTTTGAAACATAATCCACAGTAAGAAGATGTAAACATTCCCGAAAGAAGGAGGAAAAGGACCCATAAAGTCAATACCCCATATATCAAATTTTTTCACAAGTAAGAATAGGGGTAAGTGGCATTTGGTTTTACGTCCTAGTTCCCAATTTTTTTGACATCATTCACAAGACTTACAAAATAAAAAAGAATCACGAAACAATGTAGGCCAAAACAAACCACCCTAATACCTTTGAGCTGTCCTCTTAGGGCCAAAATGTCCACCCATGCATATGAGTGACAAAATTTGCAAGATAGAAGGAATATCGTTTTGAGAAATTACACCTTTAATGATTTGATCAGCACAATGTTTCCCACAAATAGGATCATCCCATACATAGTACTTAGCATCACTTTTAATTTTATCTTTTTGACCCCTAGATAAATCACTTGGTAGTGTCTTAGTAATCAATTAGTTGACAATATCAGCATACCACGGAATTGTCTTTTGAATAGAAAAGAGATGTCATCTGGAAAATCATCTTGTATTGGTATTGACCCTTCATGATAAGTATTCTACTGAGGTGGTCGGCAACTAGTTTTCAGGCCTTTCCTATCGGTATTTCCAGATCAAACTCTTATAATAAGAGTTTTCCATCGAATAAGTTTGGTTTCGCCTCCTTCTTCGCGAGCAGGTTTTTAAGAGCTTCATGATCAGGAAAAACAATTCCCTTAGTACCAAGAAAATATGATCTGAATTTTTTAATGCAAAAACAACAGCCAAGAGTTTTTTTTCCCGTTGGGGAAATAGTTGCATTGAGCACTATCTAATGTTCTGGAAGCGTAATAAATGACAGGGGAAAGCTTTTCCCAACTCTTTGGCTAAGACGGCTCCAACTGCATAATTGCTCGCATCACACATTATTTCAAGGGAAGGTTCCAGTCAGGTGGTTGGATGATTGGAGTAGAATTTAAAACTTATCCCTCAATGTGTCAAAAGCGTGCTTGCAGGCTTCATCAAACTCAAATGTCACTTCTTTTTGCAGCAATCTGCATAGGGGTTGATTTAATCTTGGAAAAATCCTTGATGAAGCGTCGATTGAATCCTGCACTCCAAGAAAAGAGCGAATTTCCCATACACTTACAGGGTAAGGGTAGAGATTTAATCATTCTATTTTTAGCTTTATCGACTTCAACCCCTTTTTAGAAGATAAAATATGACCTAATATGATACTTGTTCACCATAAAGTGACATTTTTATAATTCAAACAAGATTATTATCTTACATCTTTGAAGAACTTTTGTAAGGTTAGTAAAACATGAATAAAAAGAGTTACCATAGACAGTGAAGTCATACATGAAAACCTCTATGATTTCTCCACATAATCTGAAAAATATACTAACCATACACCTTTGGAATGTGGCTGGGGCATTGCAAAGCCTAAAAGGCATCCTTTCGATATGCAAAAGTACCCAAAAAGACATGTGAAAGTAGTCTTCTCTTGATCTTCCGGTGCCCTGGAATTTGATGAAACTGAATAACCATCAAGACAACATAGTGAGAATGGGGCCCGCCAAACGTTCAAGCATCTGATCAAGAAAAGGGAAAGGGGAAGTGATCTTTTCTAGTTGACGCGTTTAAATTCCTATAATCAACACAAACCCTCCCTCCCTTCTGAACCGAGTAGGAATTAATCACCATCAGAGTTTCAATCACAGTTATGCCCCTTTTCTTTTTGAACAACTTGAATTGGACTTACCATTTGCTATCGGAATTGGATAGATCATACCCGCATCAAGCAGTTTTAAAATTTTTTCTTAACTACATCCATCATAGGTGGGTTTTAAACGACACTGAACTTCCCTTGAAGGTTTGCAATTATCTTCCATTAATATCTTATGCATGCATGTGGAGGCGCTTAGTCCTTTGATATCAGCTATGGACCAATCCAATGGCTTCTTTATATTCTCTTAACACCCGAATCAACTTTTCTTTCTTTAAAGTACTTAGTTTGTTAGAGACTATCACAGTAAGGTCTCATTTTTCCTAGAAAATGTACTTTAGATGTTCGAGTAAGGGTTTTAATTCATCTTTTTGCCTAACAATGAGGGGAAGAATTTTGTTTAGAAGGGGGTAAATTAATGTAGGACAAAATCATACCTGATAGGTTTTAACAATTCAACTCCAATCATGTCCTGCAAATCGAGGATATTACAAGTTCCTTAAGAGTTTTCAATGCATTAATAGTTTGACTCCCATTAAGTACAATTTTCAACTCATCATCGTCTATCAAGTCAAATGTAGCTTGTGTTAAAAGGGTCAATAACATCCCCAAAAAAAAAACAGGGGAGAAAATCACTAGGATATTTCATGGCATCTAAATGTTAAATTTAATCACTTCCCATCAAATTCCATAGTTTAGGTTACCGTCATGTACATCAATTTTCGTTTGGATGTTTAAGAAATGGTCTCCCTAATAAATTTTCATTGATGAATTACGGAATCATCATTCTCCATGTCAAGCACATAAAAATCTGCGGGAAAACCAACCCATTAACTTGTACTCAAAACATCTTCTAGGACTCCCTCAAGATAAACATTGGACTATCAGCAAGTTAAACAATAACCTGTTTCCTTTAAGGGACCAACATTCAAACATTGATAAAAGACAAAGGAATAACATTGATTGAAGCTCCTAAATCACAATAGCTTTAGCGATTCCAAGATTACCTATTTTGCAAGGAATAGTAACATACCCGGATCCTTACATTTAGGAGGAAGCTTCTTCTAAAGAATTTGTGAAACATTCTCACCTACACTAATCTTTTCATTACCTTTCAGCTTTCTTTTGTTAGTGCACCCAAATTTTTTGAGAAATTTAGCATAACGAGGTTTCTTTTTAATTGCATCCAAACAAAGAAAATTTACCTAACTTTGCGAAAAGTTTCAAGAATCTCTTTTTCTTCAGCTTCATTCTGGTTTTCGCTAATCTAGAAGGGAAAAGGGGGTGCCGTTATCATGACCTTTGGTGGTTCAACGAGGGGTCCTTGGTCTGGTTGTTCTGCTGGCTCGGAGTTGCAGTCTCTTTCTCAGTCTCTTCCTCAAGATTAGATCGGTGTCCTTTCTCATTTGATCCCCGCAATTTCGTTCCACTTCTCAAGGTAATTACATTAGCGCTTTGCTTTGGATTTGTGACAGTCTGAGAGGGTAACTTACCTTGAGTTTTAACTATTTATAGAAGAAGAAGTTGGCTTACCTTTATTTTCCAGTTGTGAATGCTTGCTTTGTCTATCCTGAAATTGTTTTATATTAAAGCAAGAGATTTAACAATTTCCCCAAAAGACTACCTAAAGTGGAAGGAGCTTGTGGGACTTGGTTTGATGGCTTAGGTTGGAATTGTTGGAAATTTTGTGGTTTATTGCCATATCTGAAGTTAGGATGATCCCTCCATCCAGGATTATTAGTATTCGAGTATGGATCATATTTCCTTTGTGGCTGTCCCGGGAATCCTCCTACAGCATTGGCATGCTCATGATTGTCATCTTGTAATGTGGGGACACATGTCGGTAGGATGTTAGGAGCAGCACAAATTCCCCAAGTCTTCACCTTTCTGTGTGTTTTTCCCAAAAGCTATTGCTGTACAATGGAGGTTAGGTTAAAAAATTTGTGTTCAAGGTTAGAAAAACTTACCTCATTTACCTTCTTGAAGATGTATCATGCTTACCAAATTTTTGCGAATTGCAGCCATAATGGAGATCAATTCCCTAGCTTGACCAGGGGTTTTATTCCTATGGCGCTCCACTAGGGCATCCATCATTTTCCTTTCCATCGGAAGCAGGCCCTTTATAGAAGTATTGAATTTAGAAGTTGTTCAGATATCCCATGTTGTGGACACTTGCACAAAGTTGCTTGAACCTCTCCCAAATACTATGAAAAAGTCTCGGTGTCCCTCTATTTCATACCACAAATTCTCTTCTTATACCGCGGCTTAGACGCCAGGAAAAATTTGTCAAGAAGGCCTCACCATATTATCAAGTGGTTTTAGAACCTGGAGGCAAATAAAACAACCAATCTTTAGCTCTAGTACTTAAAGAAATGGAAAAGCACGTAACTTGATTTGAATCGTCGGTTATCCTTGCGGCCTCATACTAGAACACACTATATGAAACTCTTTCAAATGTTTGTGAGGATCTTCATTTCAAGACCATAAAAGGTGTGTAGCAGATGTATCAAACCAGATTTCAACTCAAAAATTTAACAAACCAATTCAAAATTTGTGAATACAAAGTGGTTGTTGATTCACATCGAGTGTAACCAATTCTCTTAATGTTCTTTCGGATTTGCCATATGTCTTCTTTTTCAGAATCATAGAGGAATCAGACGAAACCAGAAGCCAAGTTCAGTCCAGGGGATGAGATGATACGTTTTTTTTTGACGCAGCCTAGCTTTTTCTTTGCTGTCTTTAAAAGTCTTCTTAATTCTGGATTATAAGTGAGTTCACCTGTATGAGAGAACAAGTCATACAAGAATAGAAATAAATTTGACACCAAACCCCGGCAAAAGCGCCAAAATTTGATGGGTGTGAATCTAACAAAAATAAAACCCATCCTGACAATTATATGATTTGTGTATAGTAGTGAGTTGGGTCGTATCCACAAGGATTGGTTAAATATATTTCTATTAAAAGAGAATAGAGAGGAAAAGAAGAATGGGGGGTTTTGTTTGTGAATCAAAATAATACTGAAATCAGATATAAAAAAATTTTAATAATGATAAAAGCCTAACAAAGGAATCAGATAGTTTAATTCTAGGAATTGATCATCGATGCAAATATTTTCTATCTTTATCCAAGATAAAATGGTTATGGTTATTAACAAGCTCTAATAACCTATCTCTCCTTACTTTCTTGATAATCAAAACATGTCTTCGATTATTTCTCTTATTGATTAGACAAACCCCAAACAAGCTCTTAGGATTTAATCTACCAATAGCATTACAAACAAGAGAGACTACCAATTATGCTAATAGATTATAAGATAAACCCATTTAAACAAGATCATATATCTCCATAACATGAATTTGACTATCTATTTTTTAATCAAACATGTTATTGTGTCACCGAAAACTAGAACTATCAAACAATTAGGATTTGACGTACTAGTTGACAAAATATTAACTTGCTAATTGAGTAGAAGAGCTCTAATTCATACCAATCAACAAAAGATAATATTGACAAAACTTCCAGAATATATAAATATCCGAAAAACAAAGAGTAGAATAAAAGTAACTCAATTAGATCTCACAATCCGTTGAAGAATTAAACTTCAATGATTTCCCTTTTGGGTAGAAAATCTGCTTAGCTACACATGTTATCCTTTAAAACGAAAATTAAAAGTGAAAACATGAAAAAGTCTTTGTTGCTGGTTTCCTTGCTCTGCCTCCCCTTTTTCCTTCTTGTCCAAAAACTCCCCTTGTCCCCTAGGGTTGGTTCTATTATATTGTTAAAGGAATGGCAGAGGATCTTTAGCTAGCAAGATACGAATTATCTTTTCCCTTTTTCAAGTAAATCTCGAGAAGGGATAATCGTCCGCCTGGCATTTCCCACCCAAAACGGCCAGATTTAGAACCGTTTCCCTTTCCCCTGTTGATAATTACATTTTCATCTTGGTTCATTGTGTGTACGGCTTCCACCACGGCAGATCTAAAGCCATGCCCCTCTCTGTTTGATAGTCACATTTCCTCCTTTTGTTCGTGTATGGCACGGTTTCTACCACGGCCAGATCACAAACCCTGCCTCCCTTTATTGATTCTTCAAGACAGATGCACGTCTATGTACTTCAACGTGTATATTTCTGTTGATTCTAAAACCCAAATACACGGCCGTTTACTTCAAAATACACGCCCATGTACTTTCCTCCCGGGGGTTTTTAAATCTTGTCTTTGATCCAAATTGTAGATGCTTCTCTATTTACTTGAATTAGCACTCTTGACTCCATTTAACTGATTTATCACCATAATAAATTAAGTACATTTCCTTTATGATTTCTTATAAAATCAATAATTAAATTAACACAATTCACCCAAAAAAGATTTGAGTATAAAAATGGCTCTATCATTGCACCAATGTGGTGAGTAATTTATTGTGAGAGGTTGGGACTCAAGATTTAAACACCTGTCATATAAATTGTAGTGGTTGAATGATAGCGGCGAGACCAAGGGGGAGAAAGCAAGCCTTTGATTGCTTTTCGCATTGGTAGGTATGAGGGTGAGGTGTTATGCGATGTAGTGCCAATGTAGGGTGTCATGTGTTGTTGGGGAGGCCATGGCAATTTGATAGGAAGGTTGTTCATGATGGCTTTTCTAACAAGTATACATTTGTTCACAAGGGAAAAGCTTTAATCTTAAACCTTTAACACCTAAACAGGTGTATGAGGATCGTTGCAGCTACAACGTCTTTTCCCAAAAATAAGGTGAGTGAAAAGTAGGGGGAGAGTGAGAGAGCAAAGACAATTGGGGAAAGAAAAAGGAATACAAAAGTCAATATCAAAAGGAAAAAGAGGGGAAAGGTTGGAAGAGTGTGAGAGATAAGTTGAAGGGGGACAACTTTGGTGGTGAGTGAAAAGGAGAGTGCAGCCTTGCAAAAGGAGAGTTGTGTGGCAAGAACGAGTGTAGTAAGGAGAGCGTTAGTGATAAAGAAAACTATGTTGTTGCTGGTTTTTTAAGGAAACATGTCTTAATACTAACGAACTATCTAATATTTCCCTAGTGTGGTTGTGTCTATGTGCAGGACTTTGAAGATGTTTTCCCTTGAGGAGATTTAAAAGGGATTACCACCTATTCGTGGTATTGAGCACCAGATGACCTTGTCCCCGGAGCATCGATTCCAAAACAAAACGGCTTATAGGAGCAATCTAGAGGAGACAAAGGAACTCCAAAGGCAGGTCGATGAATTAATGGAGAAGGGGTACATGAGAGAAAGTTGAGTCCATGTGCAGTGCCTGTGATTTTGGTGCCTAAAAAGGATGGGTCATGGAGAATGTGTGTTGACTGTTGCGTCATCAACAACATCACGGTAAAGTATCGTCATCCCATTCCTGCTTAGAAGATTGTTAGATGAGTTACATGGGTCTAGTGTCTTTTCCAAAATTAATTGAAAGTGGATATCACCAATTAGAATGAAAGAGGTGATGAATGGAAAACCCCATTCAAAACGAAATTTGGATTGTATAAGTGGTTAGTAATGCTTTCGGGTTTAACTAACGCACCTTGTACTTTTATGAGATTATGAACCATGTTTTGGGACTTTTATCGGCCAAAAATTTGTGGTTGTCTATTTTGATGATATTCTCATTTGCAGCAAGAGTTTGGAAGATCATATATCTCACTTGGGGGATGTTTTAGGGTACTTCGAAAGGGGCCCTTATATGCTAACCTCAAGAAGTGCACTTTTTGCACAGACAAAACTTGTGTTTCTTGGTTTGTTGTTTAGTGCACAGGGAATAAAGGTTGATGAAGAAAAGATTCTGCGATCCAAGAATGGCTAGTCCCAAATACTGTAAGTAAATGTGCGGAGTTTCCATGGACTAGCGAGTTTTTACAGGAGATTTGTGAAGGATTTCAGTACCATTTTAGCACCACTTACTAAGGTAATTAAGAAGAAGTGGGGTTCATATGGGGAGAGCAACAAGAGAAGGCCTTTCAGACGCTTAAAAAAAAAGTGACTTAGGCGCCATTACTTGCTTTACCTGACTTTGCTAAAACGTTTGAAATTGAGTGTGATGCTTCAGGATTAGGTATTGGAGCACTGTCATGCAGGAGAGAAGCCAATTGCATTCTTTAGCGAGAAGCTAAGTGGGGCAACTTTGAACTACCCTACTTATGCAAGGAGTTATATGCCTTGGTTCGAGCACTGGAAACTTGGCAACACTATCTTTGGCCAAAGAGTTCGTGATCCACACTGACCCGAAAACTTGAAGTACTTGAAGGGGCAACATAAGCTAAACAAAAGGCATGCTCGTTGGGTGGGTTCATCGAAACATTTCCATATATCATCCATACAAGCAAGGTAAAGAAAATGTCGTTGTGATGCACTTTCTGAAGTATACTCTTATCTCTACTCTTAGTTCTAGACTGCTTGGTTTTAAGCACATTAAGGAATTATATGCTACTGATCGAGATTTTTGTGAGGAGTATTGTGCATTGTGAGAAGAGTGGGAATGGAAAATTTTTAACATGAAGGATTCTTGTTTGGGAGGAGTAAACTATGCATTCCAATTTGTTCTTTAAGACAATTATTAGTGAGGAGTCTCATGGAGGAGGTTTAATGGGACATTTTGGAGTAGCTAAAACCCTTAGGGGTATTGCAGGGAACACTTTTTTTGGCCTCACATGAAACGAGATGTTGAGAGGATTTGTGAGCGATGTTTTACGTGTAAGCAAGCAAATATCTAGAGCCCAACCTCAGGGTTTTATACCCCACTTCCCATTCCTCATGAGCCTTGGGTGGGAATTTTTTCCATGGATTTTGTGTTAGGTACCAGGTCTAGACATGGTTGGGATTTATTTTTGTAGTTGTGGATAGATTCTCCAAGATTGGCACATTTCTTCCTTGTTACAAAATCAGATGATGCTTGCATATTGCTAATTTGTTCTTTAGGGAAGTTGTGAGATTACGTGGTATGCCTGAACAATTGTATCGGTGAGATGCTAAGTTCTTAAGCTACTTTGTAAGACCCTTTTGGGCTAGTTAGGAACTAAGTTATTTTTTCTCTACTATTGTCATCCACAGACTGATGGTCAAACTGATTTTGTAAAACGAACTTTTCTTTTTTGTTGAGGGCTGTAATTAAAAGATATTAAAGTTGGGAGGATTGTTTGCCCCATGTGAATTTGCCCATAATCGTACAATGCATTCTGCTACTTAATTTACTCCTTTTGAAATTATGTTGGTTTTAATCCCCTAACACTTTTGGGTTTAAAACACTTTGCCTATTTTTGAGTATGTTAAACTAGATGGCAAGAAGAAGCAGAATTTGTAAAAAAGATACATGAGAAGGTAAGGCTAAACATTGAGCGAAAAACAGAGCAGTATGTGAAACAAACAAAAGGGTCGTCGACAAGTTGTTTTTGAACCTGGAGATTGGGTTTGGGTTTCACATGGGGCAAAGAGCGGTTTCCTGTGCAGCGTCGATCTAAACTACTTCCTAGAGGCGATGGACTATTTCAAAACCCTTTAGCGCATCAATGATAATGCATCAAGATTTGATTTACCCAGTGAGTATCAAGTAAGTCCTACATTTAATGTTACTGATTTGAGTCCTTTTGATGTAGGCGATGATTTGAGGACAAATCCTTTTCAAGAGGAGGGGAATGATGAGATCCATGATGGGAGCCAAGCCAAAAGATTGGAATGTGGATCCTCTTGAAGTGCCACCTGGACCAATCACAACAAATCGAGCGAAACGATTTAAGGAAGCACTTAACAGGGTTGATAAAGGTTTGTCCATGAAGCCGAAAAAAGGATTAGAGCAAATCATGAAGCTAGAATGGATTGGAACAACATGGGAATGCCCTTGCTCTTGTACAAGTCATAATGGATACGGGTTGAAGAGGGGCGTGTCTTTACAAGGCACGGCCGTGTAGGAGTCTGGAGGTTACACAGAATGATTACACGGTCGTATACACGGTTCAAAGGCACGGCCGTGTATGTGTCAAGATTTCCATAGAAAGATACATGACTAGAAGTACACGGTCGTGTACATTGGCAAGATTTCCACAGAAAGATACACGGCCAGAAGTACACGGTCGTGTACATTCCATTGCTGGTCGTGTATATTTCAACACCGGCTCAAGACCGGCTCCAAGGCCACCGGCTTTCATGTCTACACCGCCGGCCTACATGTTTGTTTTGTTGATTTTTACGCACTTATCTAAGTTATGTCATTTTGGGCTTTATTGTTACGAATTGTAAACCTTAATATAAAGCTCCTATGGTTAGAATATAGAATATACAACATTAAAGTTTGAAAAAAACACTTTTGAGAGAATTCCTCTCTTGGTTCTTTAAAGAACTAACCTAGAACTTATCAGATTTTATTTCCGTAGCGTTCATCTCGACTTATCAATCGGTCTTTCATCCCGATTGTGGCGTCTTCATATTATACCAAGGTTCTTGTCTCGCTTATAGACAACGGGTCGCAGTTTCCACTTGAGGGTGTTTGGATCTTAGGTAACGAATTCGAACTTATTAGTATTGGGTTTCGTCACACGTTGGCGTGGTTCGTATCAATTAGGAATCGATCAAACGATCTCATATCACACCGACTAATTATTTGGTCAGCACAATTTTTAAAGTGATATGGTTCATCCCAAAAATAAAACTTCACATCATGTAAAAATTTCTTTTTCTGTTGGTAAGATAGACCATATGGAGTGATTTTGCTAACCAAATAATTAACGATATCAGCATACCAAGGTAATCCTTTGACTTCTACTGCATGCAATTGTTCATTAGGGAACTTTTTATTAATAGGTGAATCAAAACAATTAGATTCCAAACGGGATAAATGATCAGCCACCACATTTTTAGTTCCTTCTTATCTTTAATTTATAGGTTAAATTCTTGCAGTTAGTAGAATCTATCGAATTAAGCGAGGTTTAGCATCATTTTTAGCAAATAAATACTTAAGGGCAGCATGGTCAGTATATGCTATGTTTTTGGAACCTATCAGATAAGGCCGGAATTTATCGCATGCAAATATGACATATTAAAAGTTCTTTTTCAATTGTGGCATAATTCCTTTGGGCCTCATTTAAGGTTCTACTTGCATAGTATATACATGAAATGACTTATCTTTCCTTTGCCCAAGTACCACTCCTACAGCATAGTTGTTGGCATCGCACATCAACTCGAATGGAAGCTCCAATCAGGTGCAACAATCACTGGTGCAGTAGTGAGCTTCTCCTTCAATAGATTGAATGCCTGCAAAACAGTTGTCATGAAAGACAAAGGCAGAATTTTTTTCTAATAATTACAAAGAGGTCTTGAGATTTTAGAAAAGTCCTTGATAAATCTCCTATAAAAGCAGCATGTCCCAAGAAGCTTTTGATTCCTTTCACTATAGTAGGTGGTGGTAGCTTCTCTATCACCTCTACTTTTGCCTATCAACCTCAATTCCCTGCTTAGACACTTTGTGCCCTAAGACTATTCCTTCTCTTACATGAAATGGCATTTTTCCAGTTAAGAAGTAGATTAGTTTCCTTGCATCTCTTAAGCACACATCCTAAATTTATCAGACATGTTTCAAATGACTTCCCAAAAATAGAAAAATCATCCATGAATATTTCAATAAATTTCCTAACATGTTAGAGAATATGGACATCATGCATCTTTGAATGTAGTGGGTGCATTACAAAGACTAAAGGGCATTCTCCTAAAGCAAATGTGCCATAAGGACAAGTAAAGGTGGTTTTCTCCTGGTCCTCGAGTGCTATATGGATTTGATTGTAACCAGAGTAAACCATCTAAAAGCAATATAATCATGCCTTGCAAGTTTTTCAATATCTGATCTATGAAAGGGGGGGGAAATGATCTTTGCGGGTAGCATTATTCAGTTTCCTATAGTCTATATAGACTCTCCAACAGTTACAGTGTGAGTGGGAATTAATTCATTAGTCTCATTTTTTATACAGTCATATACCTTTTTTTGGTACAACTTGGACGGGCTAACCCATTTACTGTCGGAAATTGGAAAAAATAATGCCTGCATTGAACAATTTAAGCACTTCTTTTTTTACAACTTCCTTAAGAGTTAGGTTAAGTCTTCTTTGTGGTTGTACTGTATGGTTTGCACTCAGCCTCAAGAAATATCCTATGAGTACAAATTGAAGGGCTAATTCCTTAATATCAGCAATGGTCCAACCGATGGCTTCCTTATGCTCTCTTAGAACATCAAAAAATTATTGCTATTGATCACATGTCAAAGAAGAAGAAATGATTACTAGCAAAGCATCCATTGTTCCAAGATATGCATATTTTAAATGACTAGGTAATGGTTTAAGCTCAAGCACCGGGGGTTGTGTCAATGATGGGACTAATTCTTCTCACTTGTTCCTAGCTCCTCATAGTTAGTGAGCTCAAACATCTAATGCTTCTTCCACACATTCTTCAATTGGTTCTTCATCATCACTCCATTCATCTTATCTTGAGAACTGATTCTATTGTCTCCATACCTGCATTCTCTTCAATTATTATCACAAGAAACTTCATCAATAACTCAATGGTGTAACAAGATTACAATCATCAATTTTCCTAATGGTCTCATAAACATTAAAAGTAACTTCTTCATCCATAATCTCAAGGTCAACTTACCTTGTTCCACATCTATCAATGCCTTACTATTGCAAGGAATGGTCTTCCTAAGATCATGGGTACCTCTCTTTCTTCTTCCATTTCCAGGACTATAAAGTCAACTAGAAAGATGAATTTGTCAACTTTTACTAGGACATTCTCCACTATACCCTATGGGTCTTGACACTTCTATCAGCAAGTTGTAGGGTGACATGCGTCTCTTTACATTCTCTTTCACCAGAATCTATAAGGACTTTATCAAAATTGAAAATTACCAATAGTGCAAGGAACAGTAAAACTTCCTTGATCTCTTTGTTTTCTTGGTAGATTAGATAAATTCTTCTATAGGATCATAGAACATTCTCTTGTAAGCATTACAGGTTCATTCCCATCTATCTTTCTCTTTTTGGTGAGCAAATCCTTCATGAATCTAGCATATGAAGGCATTTGCTAAAGTGCCTCTGCAAAAGGAATGTTAATTTGCAATTTTTTTAAAGACTTCTAAAATTTAGCAAATTGTGAATCCAATTGCTTTTGCTTCAGCCTTATTGGGAAAGGAACAGGAGGAACATATGATTTTCACCCTTGGTGAATTTTGCTTTGGTTCCTCTTCCTTTTGTTTCCCTTTATCTTTCTTTAGGTTAACCTCTTTTTCCTCAAGTTTCTTATCAACTAATTCCTTCCCACTTTCTTGCATAATAGCATTTACACCCTTAGGATTCTGCTCGGTATTGCTAGGTAATGACCCAGATGGTCTATTACTCAACTGTTGAAACATCTGACTAAGCTAATTCTCAAGATTCCTAATGGTATCTTGTTGATTTTGCAACATTGTGTCAATCTTTTGCATATAACTTATGATAAGAATTTGAACTGGAAATCCTTTTCACACAAATCAAATCGTCAATAACAATAGAATCCTAAATATTTTTAGGGTTTTCTGGATTTTGGTACTAACGAATAAAATCAAATATATGGATAAAATTACCAATCTATAGATGCTAAGATTGATAAATTAAACTGATTTGCAATCAAATCATAGAACGATAGAGACCACGTTCTATAAATCAATCATTAGGGTTTTTAAAGAATTCAAGAATTCAATAACAATGCTCACCACAAATTATAGATGAACCGAGAATTTGATAAGAACAACAAGAATAAAGTGAAATCAAATTTCCAATATTCAAGAATCTCCACAAAGGATTCATACACTCAAAGTGTTTTTCTTACAACAAAAAATACTTCTTTCTCGAATAAACCCTAAAGATGACTATTTATATCATCCTAAAAACAATTGTGCGAAGCCATTCAAGGCCGGTGGCCTTGGAACTAATTTTTGCCGGCCCTTTTTTCAAGATCGGTTTCTTAGGCTAGCTGAACTAGCCCTTTGGGGCCTCCCGACGCCTATGTCCTCCTTTTTTGGATCCCATACTTTCCACCTAAAGCTCGGATTGACTTGGATTTCTTTGGTGCTCGTATCTTAGCTCTTGGAATCATATCATTCCCTCCATGTTGAAAATGATTCGACCTCGAATTTGTATCGTCCATCCTATTGGACCGCATAAATAGACTCCTCTTTCCCTTAGGCTTCTTAAGGCAAATCAACCTTGTTTGTTGTACCTCAATTGGACTCATAGGAAGAAGCTTGTATGCCTTGCCCTGTTGCTGAATGGTATACTCATTGGTGTATCCATCATACATGGCTCTGAGGTCATACTGCTAAGGTCTTCCCAAAGATCAAATGTGTAGCTTCCACGGGAACTACATCACAAACAATCTCGTCAGTATAATCACCAATAAGTAATGGAACACGAACTTGTTTGTGTACATGAACAACTCTTTTTAGACTCAACTAATGAAGTGCATAAGGTCTTGGATGCTGCTCCACCTGTAAACCCAACTTAGTAACCCAGCTTGCTGAAGCAACATTAGTGCAACTATTGGTGTCAACATAATCAAACAAGTCTTCCCCTGCCACCATGCCATGGATATAAAAATAAATTGGCTCTCTGATTAGGAAACAGCTTCATCCTGCTTAACCATTAGCAAGTCTCCCTGTACTGGATTCGCTATAATGTCTTCATCTTCCTCTTCTGCCTCAGTACTCTTTTGTTCTTCTTCCTACTCTCAACTTTGTCCCCCTTTATGATCACAACCCTTTTATTGGACTTTGAGAAGCAATATGGCCAAGTCCTAAACACTTAAAACATTTGATATCCTTGCTCTTCTTTTGTTGTGTTTGGTCAACAGCCTCACTAATGACTGCCTTTACTTTTCCTTCCTTTCCTTTCCCTCTCACCATCATTTGACTTATGGTGGTGATTATGATTTCTGATCCCGCCATTTCTGATCCTACCTGCGCTGATGCGCTCAACCTAACTGGCTAATTTAATCACATCCTCAAGAGTTGATAATGCTGGAGTTCCACTACATTGGCAATGTCCATCTTTAACCATTGATGAAACGAGCCATGGATTCATCTGATGATTCCCTAATATCATACCTTGCCATTAGTGTCTCAAACTCCTTCACATACTCTTCTATGATCTTCTTACCCTGCCTCAAGGATTGCAACTCCATCAGCATCTCTTATTTATAGTAATCTGGCACAAATCTGCCTCTCATCAACCTTTTCATCAAAGCCCATGAACGCACTTTCTCCTCATCCGCCTACGTCTCTCAGTTTGTAGTTTATCCCACCCACAAACTAGCATATTCAGAGAATGCTAAAGACGCCATCTTCACCTTATAAGATTATTGTACTTATAAGATTATTTGGCATCCCATGGAGAAATATTATTATACTTATAAGATTATTACTCAAATATTTATTAGTTTAAAGAAATAGAGTGAAAATATGAGCGATTTGGATCATCACCCAAATCAAGTTTTGAGAGCATCTATGGTGCCGGAAAATTTCCCAACGCAATACTATACACTATGTATGGCTCGTCAGCATCAGGTGCCACTAGAATTGGTGTTGAAGCCAACTTCTCTTTAGCTCTTAGAACCTTGTTCCCTTGCATTAGTCCATTTAACTTTTCATTTTTATGTGTTAACTAGGTGAGCAGTTTAGCTATCTTTGAAAAGTCCTTAACAATTTCCTATAATACCCTACTAAACCTAAAAAACTTTGCACCTCGTTTATATCTTAGGTTGTTTCCAATCTATTATGGCCTTTATTTTCTTTGGGTCTATAGATATTTCTTGCCCAGAAATGATGTATCCATGGATCGATATTTCCTTTAACCAAAACTCACACTTAAACAATTTGGCATATAGCTTATGTTTCCTTAGAGTCTATAGTACAGTCTTTAAATGTATTTCATTTCGACTGAATAATCCAAAGATGTCGTATATGAAGACATCCACACTTGTCTAATAGAGGTTGGAAATTCTATTCATCAAATCCTTGAATGCAGCTAGAGCATTTGTCAATCCAAATGGCATCACCAAGAATTTATGATGTCCCTATCAAGTCTTAAAAGCCATAGGAATATCCTCGGACTTAATTTAGAGTTATTGATACCCGAAGCGTAAGTCAATTCATGAAATATGCTAGTTTCCCTTTCAACTGATCGAAACAAGTCATCAATTCGAAATAATGGGTATTTATTCTTTATAGTGACTTTTTTCAAATCCCGATTTAATCAATGCAAAGCTTATAGAGCCATCTTTCTTCTTCATGGAAAAGCACAAGTACTCCCTAAGGTGAAACACTTGGGTTGATAAAACCTTTGTCCAATAATTCCTATAGTTTCTTTTTTAACTCCTTGAGCTTTATTAGGGCCATTTTATAGGGTGCTTTGGAAATAGGTTTTGTCATCAGCATCAGATTGATTTCAAAATCTATTTCCCTCTTGGGTGGTAATCTAGTAGCTCTTCTGGGAATATGTCTAGAAATTCATTAACTACCAGAATACCTCCAAATTGGGTTTCTCTACCTTTGCTTCAACTGTATTCATCAAGCTCTCATTCTTAGATAATTCCCTCGTGGTCTATGATATTTCATATGAGCTCGACTTCAAGACCTAAAAAAAGTAGACTCTTGTGAATTTTGCTATCAGTCCATTAGAATCTTCAAACACTACTCTATCTTTTAACAATCTACCGCAGCCTTCACAGCTAACATCTAGTTCATTTCTAGTATGGCATCATACTTATTCATATCTAATATGATTAAATCACCATTGGTCTTGTATCCTTCAATATCTATTAGGCATCTCTTGATCATTTCTTTATTGATCACTATGCTTCCTATAGGTGCTTTTACACGAAAACTTGAATTTGTAGTGGTTATAAGTAATCCCATTTGTTCGATCACTTGGAAGTAGCAAAGTAAGTGAGTCACTCTTATGTCAAAAAGGGCATTAGAGATTATGATGTTTCTTCAGTTCAAAAGGATAAAACTATAGTTTTGGTATGCTCCTATTTATATTTTCACTAGGGTTAGATTTTCTTTACAAAAGGCTTTTATAATTGTTCTTGCATTCTTAATGTCTAACTTTTCAATGAAATAAGAGTAGAGATTTTGGTTTAAGTACTTACCTGTAACTAACTTAGTGTCAGCCATGTCATCAGCATCCAAAGCTGCAAATTTCTCTTCTTCCTGAATCCTGCCATCCTAGGTTCCTTCAAGATTATACTCAAGCAATACTAGTGGTAAGGTTAGCACCATTACTATTGTTGCCTAGCCATTCCCATTCTTGTTAGCTACTAGTTCCCCATAAGCTGTAAGGCTTTGCTTCTAATACAGTGGCTTGTTATCTCTTAAGGGAATTTATTAATAAATGTATAACTTGCTTTTAGAAAAAATAAGTGGCTTATTTCTTTTTAGGGCAATTTACGAAAAGTTGTGTTACTTCCTATAGTAATAAAAATGTTCCTCAATAGTGCGCATTCTTTAGGGTATGTTTACCTTTGCACTTTTAGCATGATTTTGATGGGGTATTTCCTTACCTCACCCTTACCAAAAAGGAACTATGTGGGGTGTGAAAATTTCTTATTTTTCTCACTATATCTCGCTCCATCATGTGGTCTATTTCTAAAAACATTCACTTTACCCCTAACGTTCTCCACTTCCTATCTTTTGGTATTTTCCAATACTCTCCCTTTTTACCATCTCATGAAAAGTATGAACCCACAAACTTAGAAAGCTTCCTTCTCATCTCGAGTCGCCCCTTAGAAAACATTATACCCTTATGTATCACTTAACTGGTACTCTAGAGGATCAAATTGTAGCAATTGGCTAAACTCTACTCATAATGGTCTATGTCCCCCCTTTTGCTTATATAGCAAATAACTCTTCACTATACTTAGCTTGCAGGCTTTTTAGGAAGTAGTGTCTAAGAAAATCATGTTTGAAGGCCTCTCAAATTTAAACAGGGGTTGATGGTACTGCTCTTAGATTCCTACCATGCCTTATGCCCTCAATCTCCATAGATATGTACCCTAACTTTACTCTCTAATTTAATGGCACCTTAAAGGCCTAAATGACCTCTTGATTTGAGATATTAATACTCAGCTTCCTCAAGGATCCGTATTGCCCTTAAATATCTATTACATCAGATGAAATTGGGCAACTACTTTTAAATCGAGGCTTGTTGGTGTAAACCCAAGCTATCTCGGCTAACACCACTAGTGGTAGGGGGTAGTAGTGGCACTTCTTCCACTATGTGGTGGTGTGGGGTCATAGCTAATGGTGGGGTTGTCACTTTAAATACAAAATTTAATACTCATTTTGTCTTTCAATAGCAGCTAAGATTTCATTTGTTCGGTTTTTGAGGTTAATTGTGCCCTATACTTATCTTTTGCATTTTAATTGTTAGTGGTGGTCATCCACGTAGTCCTCAATGTCTACAAAATTTTTTAAGTTAGTCCTTCACTAATGTTTGTGATGCTAATTCATATCCTTTACAAAATCTATTCATTTTATATACAAAGATGCTTTTTTCTTGTATTTCTAATTTCATTTTACTATACAATGGTTTGTATTTAAAACGAGATAGAAATACATATGATTTTCATTAATAATGTAATACATCCCAAATTTTTTTATTAATTTAACAAAATGAGGTTACACCTAAAAGGTGGTCACTTTTAGTGAGTCAGTCTCTTCTCGCAAAGTCTAAATACATCAATGTGTACATATGTCCATATAATGTTGGAATCCTAAATACAGAATGATCATCTATGATACATAGAACAAAATATGAAGCATTTATGATCATAATATAAAATAGTAGTTAGAAGTTGCAAAATACATCAATATATATATATATACATATATAGATATTAGTCATAATCTTAAAGTCATTTTCAAAATATGAAGTTACTCCCCCCGGGGTAACAAGCTCATGTAACAATAGGCCCAATACCTAAGTAGGCTCCTAGTAAAGGTCTCTCTCTCTATCTCCCATTCCATGAAAAAGCACGAATCAATCCCACAACTAGAGGGTGTCCTATTCGCCTTCATTCAAACTCTAGTCAATCTCTAAATCAGCCATATTAGGCTCACTAAAAGTTAGAAAGTCCATCTAGTCTGGCATAATATAAGTTCGTCTAAGTCATTCATGTCATCACCACTTATCAATACAATAGGTCCATGCAGTGCTAAATTTAGACCAATAGGAATAGGATTTACATGTGTAGCCCCTCATTAACTATAGGCATCAATGGGGTATCTTATCACATCAACTTTATACCCTCTCCATCATCCTACACTAGCTCCAATCCATCGAAACTGTAGTGATTATAGTGTTATCCTCAAACCATCTTAAGGAAATACCAAATGTCCCATCCTGTAGCTCTACTATCCTTAAATCATGTCCGTCTCACTAAACCTCTCCTGAAGCTACCTCTACTCGCACCTCCACCAGCACCTCCACCAGTACTATCTCCTCCCTGCTTATCCATAAAAGAGGTGAGAATAACAACTCATTCTCCATGTGATCCCATAAACTCATGGGTAGCCTTGGCTATCTCTACAGCACTCAACCTCAAGTGGTCACTCCTCTTATCTCGTGCATACACTATCCTTTATTGGCATGGGTCCAATAAGGTAAAGTTAGGGAAATTAGGTTTGAATCTACTATCATAAATGTGATATCATCTCTCTCTAACTTGCCCCATCTCTCAAGCCCATCTCTCCATCTCATATATCATCTCGACATTCTATACAAAACCTCCTCAGTCCATCGAGTTTGTAGATAAATAGGGGTCCAAAATTACCCATGTTCTACTCTCCACTACATCATAGTTGACTGCAATGTCCGTAGCTACCCTCAATAGTGCCATATCTTCACAAATTAGCCTTAATTTGTGTTGGTACTCCATGAGAGTCTCCCCCTCCCTACTTCTAAAGGAGGTCCATCTATACAATGCCTTTGATAAGCTAATATATAATGCGAACAAAGTACATTTAGAATACGCACGTTAAATAGGTAAGTAAACATAATTATTATTCACCTTATCCTAGTTTAACCCACACTTTTCCTTTCTTCATTTTGGTTTCTCTTAGGATTTCTAAGTTCAAAATTTAGTTATTCCATTCATGCTTTTATACCACTTAAAATGGTCATGCTTTAATGGGCCTATTAGACAACAATTCATTGTACATGTACAAAAACCTAAGAATAACCCCTTATTATTTGAGGATTTTCCTTATAGTATATAAGGCATACTTACATCCAAATTCCCAAATAAGGTTTGACATTTCCAAGCAATATAGAGGCAAAATAATTAATCATAATAAGCATCATGATAATATCAAATATTTAAAAGTTACCAATATTCTCCAATGGATAATAACTAGCAGTCTAAGTCTCTACAAAACATTTATGCAACTAAAACAAAAGTTCCAATCCTTATATAGATAGACAAAAAATGTGATATCTCTATTCCTCCCTAATCCTTCACTCATCCCTAGTGTATCTATATAACCTCTGGCATATGTCTGCTAAGTCTAGCTAGATTAGCTTCTACAATAATGAAACATGTAGGGGTGTAAGTTATGATAAACTTAGTGAGATAAACCTCCTAATAAACTGATAAGCAATTAGCAAATAAGTTATTTAAATAAAGATATGCAATGCATGATCACTCATATAAATGCAACAATATATACGGTTGTCTGAATATCGCATAACACAAATTTATCACCCTCTATTGCCTAAGTTAGGAAATCATGAACTATATGTTGGCTACAAGTTCCAATCCCCATGAGGTCCCTTTTTAAGACTATTCATGAAAGTTGTATATTTGTATTTATTAATGTAAGATCAAAATATATATATATATTATATACATTAATATGTCAATGTAAGGTGGGGGGTTATGAAAGGCCCCCAAGCTTAAACACTCAAAGTGTGAATCCCCAAACTCAGTATCAATTAGAGGGTGGCATTTTCCCCATTCCAAATAGTTCCCAAACGTCAAGACAAGGTTTACAATGGTGTCCAAAAGTGTACATAAGGCCTTGATCTTATTTATATCAAACATTCCAAATCTTACAGAACTAGCTCAATTTTAAGGTGGCTTGTTACATTTGTTCTCTATCATAGCTTAGGTTTATATCAAAATCCTAAGTCCTTAAACTTAGTAAACTTAAATGTATAAGTACAAAATTAGAATAAATTTTTAGCTATTCTAATATAATTTACATGGAGAAATTGATGAGGATCATCTAGCACTTAAAAACAAAATCAAGGATTCAAGATCCTTTACAAGGAATTGGAGGACCTATGACCCAAACTAGAGCAAAGAGGATGAATGATGCCCTACAAGAACTCGTCATGGACCCACAGCCAGAAATCAAATTACATGAAAAGGAGAACCAACACCTATTAATGTAATTCACATTTCAGGAAGAAAACATGGATTTAAGTCCTAACACAAATGTTTAAAAGTTTTAATGAACAAGGAAAGAAAACTTACGGTTTTTGTTGTTAATTGTTTTGGGTTTGTAAATTGGAATATTTAGTTACTTACTCAATCCCCAAAGAGGATAAGGAAGTAAATTAGAATAGGAAAATTTTGGTTTTCATATTGATACATGATACATTATATAAACGTGCAAGGGGCTGGCCAAGGACAATTTTATTGATTGAATAGAAAAACATTTTTGTGAACACGAAAACCCCTCTTTTTTTTTTTTTTTTTTTGCAAAAGAATCATCTATAGGAATTCCTTAATCGAATTGCTATAGGATACCCCTTTTTGATAACTTAGGTTTCAGTCAACAGGTGTGATTTGAGTTGTTCGTGCCAAGTTTTAAAAACCTTGGTTTTTTTTCC
>JBBMOL010002166.1:0-27821 GCA_037954665.1 Laguncularia racemosa | reverse complement strand
TTTTTAAAACGGTCTTTTTATACATGTACCCGGGGGTTGGTAATACACGGGTGGTACACGAGTAGGTATCTCTTGGTATCTGTGCTTTCTTCAAGTGTCCTTATGTGAATATACACGAGCAAGTACATGGGAGTGTACATTGGTCGTGTATTTAAAAACATTTTTGTGCAGCAGCAAACTTAGATACACAAGCAAAGTACAGGGGGCGTGTTTTTTGCTGGGTGTACTTTCCAGACATCCACTTCAATATACACAAACAAAGTAATGGGCATGTATCTCACTCGTGTACTTTCCAGACATCCACTTCAATATACACAAAAAAAGTACATGGGCGTGTATCTCACTCGTGTACTTTCCAGACATCCACTTTAAATACAAACAAAGTACATGGGCATGTATCTCACTCGTGTACTTTCCAGACATCCACTTCAATATACACAAGCAAGTACATGGGCATGTATATCGCTTGTGTACTTTCCAGAATTCTTTTCTTCACATGTATGTTTCCAATTCCTTCCAAACATGATCCAACTCTTCAAAACTCCTTCCCTTAGCTTTAAAATACTCTAGGAAAATCCTGAAATTGACATTCATTCCATTAAGCCCCTTTTCTTCAACAATCATCTTAAAAATCAACAATAAAGCACAATTTCATTACTCTAGATAAGGGTATTTTGCGACTTTTCAATAAGTCTGGTTGAACGCCACAGAGGAAATCCGACAAGGGTTCAAGAGAAGTTCTTTAGAAAACCAAGAGAGGAATTCTCTAAAAATATGTTATTCAATGTTGTATGTGTGTTTTATGTTCTGTTTTTTCAACCCCTAGCAGCTTATATTAGGGTTTACAACTCGTAATAACAAAAGCCCAAAATGACATAACATAATAAGTCGTAGAAAAATAACAAAACAGGCAATGAAAGTCGGTGGCATAGGAGAGGTTGTAGTAACCCGGTGTAGGATGTTTCCCTGGGTATTTAGGTCAGCGGCGTAGTAAGCCAGCGTAGTCCCTCTATCGCGCGCGAAGGGCAACGCCAGTTCAAAGCTGGCAGAGTTTAAGCCAGCGTTGTAAAGGGCCCAGTAGCTTTGATCTCCTTGAATGACTTGTACAAATGCAAGGTCATTCTCATGGCTGCCCCACTCTTTCCGGCTTCTTGGATCTCCTTTATCAGCCCATTCAGTGTTTCCCTGGAATTTTTTTCACTCGAGTTCTTGTGATCGGTCTAGGTGGCACTTCAAGAGGATCCACATTCCCCCTTTCTAGCTTGGCTCCCATCATGGCTCTCATCACTTCTTTTCCCTCGAGTTTTATGATCGGTCCAGGTGGCATTTTAAAGAGGACCCAACATTCCACCTTCTAGTTTAAAGCTCCATCATGGCTCTCATCACTTTCCCTACTCACTAACTTAAGTCTTTCATTCAATACCCCCGGGGAAAACTTAAGTACACTTAAACCATTAGAGTAAGACTTTAGATCGACTTGGTAAATAAGATACTAAGAATTCACATGATTTCCCCTTTTAAAAATAGAAATAATGAATTTAAATTAGTAAAATTTCAATTGGAAATTGTCAACTACACTAATTTCCATAAGCTCCTTTACTGAGGTTCAATCTTATTTCGATATTTCACCTAGTAGCCCTAAACTCAAATTTAGTCAAATTTATCTTGGACCAGTACTTAGCCCCAAATATTCCTTGAGTATTACATTTAAAAAAACCCAAGTTCAATTGGACTAAAGTTTACTCCTATTTAACTTAAGTCAACTTTTGATAAGCAATAAGTTAACTAAAAAAAACTTGCATTGACTTAAGTCTAATCCTTCCTAAATCTATCCTATTTATCCTAATCATAGGGATTAATATCATTGAACATAGATTAGCAAAATAAACACAAATTTTAAAAACAAAACCCAATTACAAAATGAAATAAAAATCGGAAGTCCCTTAAAACCCTTTCCTTAAAGACTTTCTAAGCGATTAAGCTTGAAATCAACTCCAAAATTAATCTATTTTAACCCAAAAAAATTTTTCCTAATTTAATATTAAAACTTTAATTATCTAAACACCCAAATTATCAGAAAATCCACAAAAAAAAACTCTAACAATTGCACTTTCTTCTCAAAGATGCAACATCAAGGACAAATTCTTCATCTGTTTTGAAAATCAACCCTTTTCTTTTTTATCACATGAAAATGACCTCTCATCATGCCTTATCTTGACCTATCTTCTTAAAAAAAAAATTCCACATAAGCAAAAAAATGGAAAAGACCCAAGACAACCAATTCACTTCTTCTTCTCATTTATCATCCTTGAGTCAAATTCCACCAAAATCTTTGAAAATCAAACCTTAACTTATCTTATTAAATTCTATCCTATCTTCATCAAATCCTACCCTATCTTATCTAAAATCCCATCATGCTTAATCTAAGAAAAAATGACATGAAGATGCCATAGAGCATGACACTCCATGACCAGTTCAAGAGAAGGAAAAGTAACCATTATGATTTTATGTAATTAACATTCCTTCCCCTACAATATTTTAATTACCTCTGTCTTTTCTAATCCTTATCCTAACATATCTTACCTTGATTAAAGCTAGAAAAATGACTTGGGAAATGATGTAAAAAAGGGCTAAGCCAAAACAGATCCAAATTAGATGCAGGGAAACATTTTGATTTTTCCAATTTTAGCAAAAGTTTACTTATCCCAATCTATTTCTCCTTTTTCTCATTAAATCTTATCCAAATTTTACTCTTTATACCCTTAAAAATATCTTAATTACTCAATAAAAAGGACATGGAAATTCAAAAGATGAGCCCCAGAAAAATTGGCATCCCTTCACGTGACATCTTCAAGTAATTCCATTTAGCTTATTGCCCCTCCAATTATCCTATCTTATCTTAACTTAAACTAATTAAACTATCATAAATTAACTTGATTAAAGTGGGATCAGACCTTGCAAATATCATGGAAAAATTAGATTTTTAGAATTGGTTAAATAAAAGGAAAATTTCATGTAAATTCCATCTCCAAAACACCTTGTTATCTTACCTTATTTCACCTCATTTTCAAGGCTATCTTACCTAATCTTAAGCTAATCAAAATTAACCCAAAATTTACCATGATTAAGGTAAGGAAGTTATCTACAATTAAGTAATAAATTAGCTCAGTAAATTGCTTGAAAACCTACCAAAATCAGCCCTCCTGTTTTGAATAATGTCAACAATGTGTGATCTTATCTCTAGCACATCATTACCACTAACTTATCCTACCTCATCCTAAAGCCATCATTGCTAATCTATTCTATCCTATTTTTAGGCATCATTGCAAACTTAAATCTGCCATTAAAACCCTCTCCTTAAGCATGGAAAATCTAAACCCAAAATTTATTATAAAGCAACCAAACATTACTACTATAAAAGGGGAAGTAAGGAGGCTAACCGATCTAAGTAAAGCCCCTCCATTTCCCATGCCACTTTGAAGCTCTTATTCCTTGATTTTCCCTCATCTAAATCTCCACCAAACACACCTAATATTCCTCTAAGAAATTAGAATATTTCATCTAAAGTTAACCCCACTTGTATCTTTAAAGCCAATCATAGTTTTAAACCACTAACTCCTTAATCTAAGGTAAGTAACTTCCAAGAAGATTAAGCCATCTTTAGACTCTCTTAAGGAAGTTAAAAAAACCTAACTTATTTTCTATGTTTTGGGGCCCCTTCTTTTTTTTGGTTTTCAAAAATTTTTTCATAAAAAATAAGGAAAACCCCCAATTTACCAAAGTTATTTTCTTAACATATTCATCATATACTTCACTAACATCATTTAAAATTGTAAAAATTTGTTTTTTTAAACCAAAATTCCCCCATAAAGAAAATTTCATATTTATAGGATTACCCTTATTTTTTTTTTCACTTAAAATTTTTTTTTTTTTAATATTTAGATATTTTTTAAAAACTCCAAATGAAAAACAAAATTTAACAAAAAAAAAGATTTTAAAAACCAATCTTCAAACTTTGAGGACTTAGGGATCCTTTAGGGACTATCTCCCAACTATTGACTTTCCATGGACTTATTCTGAAAAATTTTAGACATATTTTGGACTTTTATATCATGGAATAACCCTTAAATAGGGCCTTGGCACATATTTGCCTTATTAGGGGCAAGGAGAGGCCCTTTGTTTAAAATTTAAAGATGTAAGCCAAACCCTTTGCAACGGACTAATTTCCTAACCGAAGAACTTTAATTAAAAGCCCTTTTAAAAGCTTTAATAAACATGGGCCTAACAAGGGGAAATATTTAAAAATAGTTTTTCTCAGGTGTGGGGGTTTGGGGAGAAATTATTTTTTTTTGGTTTTTTTCCGGGTCTTTACTTAGAAGTCATTCCCCAAAAGCAAAATTTGATATGTAGAGCGGGGTTTTTTGATTTGTTTTGCTAAGGACGCATGCAATTTTTAAAAAAAATTGGTAGTTGAACTTTGAGGGAAATTTTTTAAAAAAATCCTAACCCCAAAGTAAAAGGGAAAGCAATATTTTTGGTAAAAAAATTTCCTTCAATTTTCTTCATGTAGTTTTCAATTGATACATGTGTTGATGGGTTATGAGGTTATGCATTCTTGCTTTTAAAATGTTGACTTGTTTATTTTGCGTGGAAGGTGGTTTTAAAACTAGGTTTCCCACTAAGCTTTTGTTGCTTACACCCCCACAATTTGTCTTGCATGGTGCCCCAAAGCTGGAAATTGGGCAAGTTTAAAAAGGATGAGTGTTCTAGACTTGATCCTGATGCATAGATGAAGAATTAGAAGTATTTGGAAATTTTAGGATGAGTGAATAAGAATTTGTAAAGCTTTTTTATTTTTTTAAAAATTTTGTTTTTTTTTAAAACACTTTCCCCAAGCCAATGTTTTAAATATTGAGATTCCCTTTAGTTTTACTTTTTGGTGGGGAGATCCCCAATTCTTATTTTTTGGGTAAATTGTAATGTACCAATTTTATATTTTAATTTTAAATAATAATAATTATGTACTATTTTTTATGGTGGGGAAAATGATTTTTTAATTAAAATTTTTTTGAAAACCTTTTGACTTAAAAGGAGGTTTTTTATTCAGGTGCACAAGGGTTTATGGTGAAAAGATACTTTTATACTTATATTTTCTTTTGGACTTATTTTTAAATTTTTTTTAATATTATAAGAAAATATAAAAAAAGGGATATTTAATTTGGTATTTATTGTGAAAATACGGGTTTTGGGGGCCCCAAAAGTAAATTACAATTTAATTGGAGGAGTTTTTCAAAAAAATTGAAGAATTGAGCAAAGGGATTGGACTAAAGGGCCCCGCCGCCCTTTGGGGCCCGGCCTTGACCCGGGCCCTTTTAAAACCGGCCCTAAAAAAGAAAAAAGTCCCCGGTTTTTAACCCGGCCTTAAACCCGGCCCTTTTTTACCCCGGATTTTCCATTGCGAGAATCTCTCAAAATTTTACCCCTAAAAAAATTTGAAACTAAAAATCCTCATAGTAAAACCCTTATCCCCCCCCTTTCTTTGGATCTATAAATGCCCCCTTTTTGTGAACCTTGGGGGCATTTTTCTTTTGTTTAGAACCCCTTTTTGTTAGCATTTTTTTGTTTAGCTTTTTTGTTCTTCTTTTTTGTTTTGCTTCATTTGTCTTTTTTTTGGGAATAATTAGTTTCCTTAGGTACTTTAGTTTTTTCCAAAAAGTTTAGTTTAAAGGGGAAGAATGTCATTTTTTTTGGAAGTTTGTTTTAAATTTTTAAAGGGGAATTCAAGGGGTCTTTTTTGGAAGATTAAAAGCTCTTGAAGATTATAAAAATTGTTTTATTTATTTTAATTTTCTTTTATGCCATTTATTATTTTTATTCTTGTTTTTTTAATTATAAATTTTCCAAATTGCACCTCTTTATTTCAATTGTTTTTAGGGAAAATTCATACTATAATGTTCTAAATCATCCTTGTGGGAAATTGGATGAAACTCTAGAATGTTAAAAGGGAAAATTTTTTCCCCATTTTATTTTAATTAGGAATTATTAGGTTTTTTAAATGATTGAAATTCCTTTGATTTCAATTATAATGGTTTTTGGGTTTTTATAATTTTTTTAGAAATCATTTTGATACGGGAAAATTGATTAGGATTTGTTGGGAATTTTTAAATTAGATTGATTTTTAAATAGGGAGTTGCGAAAATTTGGGGTTTAATTAGAGTTTATGGGGGGGCGAAATTTGCAATGTTTTTGTTAATTAATCACAAAGGGGGAATTAGGGTTAATTGATTTAGGGCATTAGTTGTTTGTAGCTTTGGGAGGTTTTATAAAACATAATTTTGTTTCCCTTGGGGTTAAAATTGGAGGCGGAAGCCGACAATTGTTTTTAAGGTCAACATCCCAAAAAAAGGTTTTTTCTAAAAAATTTTTCCACTTTGAAAAATTTAAATTTTTTAAAAAACTGGGGGAAATTTTAACCCTTGGGTTAAATTTGGATTAACAAAATTTTTTTGGTTGTTTTTTTTTTTTTTTTTTTAAAAAATAAAAAAATAAAATTTTTTTTTTTAAAAAAAAAAAAAAAAAAAAAAAATTTAAATTTTTTTTGATTAGACATTTAAAAAACCCTTTTTAATCCCCCTTTGATATTGATAAGAATTGCCATAGATCTAGTATTATTGGTTCCTCGAGGGATCGACAACCTTACTTTTAAACCACTTTATTACTTGATACGACCAGTGAAACTTCCCTGAAATTTTTACGCTCCCATTTTATATATTGCCCCCTGGCGTATCAAGTTTTTGGCGCCGTTGCTGGGGAACTAATAGAAAAATTAGTTTTCGTAATTCTTTTGGAAATTTTAGGAAACTTTTATTTTTTTAAATTTAATTTTTCTTATCTTTTGTGTGATCGTTTTCCATTCTTTTTAAAGGTTTTTTTTTTATGTGCAAGAGTAGAAGTGCTGAATTTTCTCCCAAATTTAAATCTTGAGATAGAACGCCCCTTGCGACAACTTAAAAAGGGAAAGCAGAAAAGGAAAGGGGAAGAAAAAGAAAAAGGGCAGATGAGAACAACTTTCGGGAATTCAGGGGTTATTTGGCATTCGAGTTTTCCCCGGGTTTACCTTTTTGTTTCTGGCCCTTTGCAATTAGAAAAACCAAAAATTAGGCTAAAAATTTTTCGAGTTAAAACCAGCACTCATTAAAAAGGGTTTCCCAATCAAACCCAATTTGGAGGATATTTAAATGGGGTTTCCTGATGAGTTTTGCAGTATTTCTTCAATATTGTAATACAGTAAAAATAAATAATGTATTGATGATGTAATTAGGCTAAAAATTTTTCCGTTTTCACTTAGAGAAAAAGCTAGGGCCTGGTACAATTCTTTGCCACAAACTCTGAAAACCACTTGGGTAGATCTTCTCATCAAAATTTTTAAAGGGAAAATTTTTTCCACCAGCTAAAAACCTTGGTTAAAAATTGCATCACAAATTTCACAAAGTTTAGTGGTGAATAAACTTTATGAAGCATGGGAAAGATTCAAGGGGCAATTAAAAAAATGCCCCCATCATGGATTACCAGAAAAATCTCCTTATTGGATATTCTATCTAAATTTTAAAGATGAAAACATTGAGTTCAAAGTAGTTGTTTGTTCTGGTGGGGGTTTAATGAGTAAGACTTTGATGAGGCTGTGCTTTGTTTGTTAAAATTGGCCTTTTGTGAAAATAATTGGCAACTTTGAAAAGGTAAGTCTAGAGTGGAAATCTGTCAATGATATGGACACCTTAAAAAGCTCAGATTTCAAACTTTTTACCCCCCGGGTTGAAAACCCTCCCTCTGCACCTTCTTTCAAGGGTTAAATTTCAATTTTTTTGTTGTGAGTTATGCTGGGGACCCACTCAACTTTAAAGGGGCCCATTAGAAACTTTTCCCCCCTCATCCAAATGGAGAGAAGTAAATTTTGTAAAACAATTGAAAAAGGGGAAATTTCAAGGACCCTATTCAAACACCTACAATCCAGGGTGGCTTAAAACCACCAAAATTTTCATGGGGGAAATGATAAAAACCCCTTTTAAACCCTTGGTTTTAAAAAAGAAAGGGTCCTAACCCAATAATACCCCCCATCAAAAAAATATCCTAACCCAAAAATTTACCTCTTCTCGCAAGGTCAGTCTAAAATGGAAGAACTCATGATAAGTTATATGAAAAAAGATGACCAAATTTTTGGCAAAATCAACAAGCCACCATTAGGAATCTTGAAAATCGCTTAGTAAAATGTCTAAACCCAATTTGGAAATAGCCCATCTGGGTTTTACCTTGCAATACGAGCAAAAATCCTATGGGTGTAAATGCTATTTTGTTAGTTAAGGGGGTAAGGAATTTGGGTTTATAAAGGAAAAATTTTTTAAAGGGAAAAGGGGGGGGTTAACCTGGGGAAAAATAAAGGGAAACAAAAAGGAGAGGAGCCAAAGAAAAATTCAACCCAAAAATGAAAGCATATGTTCCTCCTATTCCTTTCCCAGGAAACTGAAGCAATAACAATTGGATTTACAATTTGCTAATTTTTAAAAAGTCTTTTTAAAAAAATTTCAAATTAAAATTTTCCCTTTTTTCGAGGGACTTCAGCAGTCCCTCATATGCTTGGTTTATGAAGGATTTACCACAAGAAGAGGAAAATTGAAGGGAAAGAACCCGTGATGGGTTATAGGGGAATGGTTCCCATGATCTTACAAAAGAATTTATCCAAATTTTCCAAGAAAACAAAGAGATCAGGGAAGTTTTATTTTTCCTTGGGAATATTTGGGAAATTTTTAAATTTTTAATTTAAAAATATTATAGATTTGGGCAAGTATAAATTTAAAGCCTTGTCCATTTTAAAAAAATTGGGAATTTTAAGAATGTAAGGGGACGCCCGTACCTTCAACTTGCGGGGAAAAAGGGTAAGTACCCAAAGGGGTGGGGAATGTCCTAATAAAAATGGACAAATTCATCTTTTTCCCGTTAATTTATGTCTTGGAAATGGAAGAAAATAGAGGGGGTACCCCGGGTTTTTAGGAAGAAACCCTTCCTAGCCACAGGTAAAGCTTAATTGATGTAGGACAAAGGGAAACTCACCCTTAGGAAAATAGTGACAAAGGGAATATTTGATATGTTTGATCCTGTGTTTTTGGGCTAAAGAGAAAAACAATGGATTCTGACAAAATCTTGAGGGTGAAATTACTAACAATGTTTTGGGAGGAAATGTTTTGGGCCCAAAACCCCTCTTGAAGTTTTCTTGAATGGATAGGGTGATTGGGGGGGAGAAAAATTTAGCAAGAAAAAAAAGGTCCGTGAACAAGTTTCCCCAGGGCGAAAATGTTGTTGCTTTTTTAGAAAACAGCGGGTATGGAAACCCCCAGTTTCCGAAAACTAATGGGTATGCCGGGCACTTGAACCTAATGTCTTTCCACCCCCCCCCCCCGTTTTTTGGGTTTTAATTGTCTGAATTTTGGAAATCCCTGGCCTCACATTAATCAAGCGCCCATGACAAAAGAATTGCAGCAGCAGATTTTAAGGCCAGTTTGGGTGAAAATAGGGGGAAAACCCGGGGGTGGTTGGGCAGAAAACCGCAGGTAAGTTTGTTGATATCTACCTACAAAACATTGGTGGAAAAAAAGGGAAAAAAAGGGCACCATTTCCATGGAAGGAAGCTTGGAAACCTAATTGAAAAAAGAGGTGTTGTGGGTTGTTTAAACTTTCCCTTTTGTAAGCTAACCCTGATAGTAGGCTGTTTACTTTAAAAAAAAGCCTTCATGGGAGGCAGCCCAAAGTTTAAAAAAGTATCTATAATAGTTTCGTTAAAAAAAAAAAAAAAAATAATTTAAGGCTGGTAAGAGCTTCCCGGGGCTTCAAAACACTCCAAGGGGGTGAAAGACATTTTTGGAGGGAAATTTTTTTCCCGAAAAGAACAATTTTTTTACCGGGAAGTACCCGTATTTTTCCCAAAAACTGCATTGACATTCCCTTTCCTTTAAATTTTTTGTTTTTAGGAAAATGAGGGGGCATTGTCCCCAAATTTTAAATGGGGAAAAGGGGTTATTAAAAGTGAAGTATTAAAGATTGCAAACATCTTTAAACTTACAAAATCCCTTTCTTTAAATTTTTGTCCTTAAGTGTTTTTAAAAGAAATCCTGAAATTGAAAATTTGATTGGTGCCCCAATCGCCCAAATTTTTGGGGAAATAGTTTACATAGTTAAATTTAAGGTAAAAACTCTAGAGAAGGGGTTTTTCCCCCATGTTTAGCCTTTGAACTTGAGAAATTTGGGCCTTAAGTTGAAAAAACAAGCAAGGGTTTTCTTTAAGGGAAAAAAATTTGGTTTTGGGGTAAATCTTTTATTGAAATTTCTTTGGGGGAAAAAAAATTAACACCCAGTGAAAGAGGTAAAGGAAATATTTTATTAGTGAAACCCTTAAAAAAAAAAAAAAAAAAAAAAAAGCCTTTACTCCCAAAAACCAAGGAAAATGAGTTAAGAGTATCCAAACTTAAATGTTAGTGTGAGGGAAAGTTTGTTTTTGGGGGGCCCTTTAAAACCCGGTCACTTTTGGGGTTGAGCCCAGGATGTGCCGACTCAATGAACTCCCCAATAAAAGAGAAGGGCGGGAAAAGGGAAAAATTTTTGTACCTTTAAAGAAAAATCGGGGGCATGGGGGAGCTTTTTGGGCCCCCAGAAGAGTGAAGTCTCACTTCGTGCCCAAACAAGGCAAATAAAACATAAAAAAAAAAGGGGGGTGAAAAATTTTAGGAAAAAAATGGATAAATATGCTTTCATCCTTTTTATCTTGTTTAGAGAAAATAAATTGAGGGGGAAAAGTACTTGCTAAAAACCAATGAAGTTTTAAAAAGAATGTTTTTTTCCCTTTTGGACTAAGTATTGTTTTCTATGTTAAACACTGGGTTAAAAATCTGGTTTTATTTGATTAATACAAAATTTTTAACTAGTTTTACTTGTTAAAATTTTTAGTATGGTTTAGAACAATTTGGGGACCGAAGTTCAAAGATGGATTTTCTCTTGTTTAAATTTAATTTTTTTGCTTTTTGGGGGCAAAACAAAAAAATTTAAGTGTGGGGATGTTTATTTAAAATCACATTATACTTTTATTTTCTTTTGGGGGCTTATTTAAATTTTTTTTTAATTTTTATAAGAAAATATAAAGAAATGATATTAATGGTATTTAAATTTTGAAAAAAACAAGGTTTTTTAAGACCCAAAAAATAAATTACAAGTTTAAATTTGGGGGATTTTTTCACAAAAATTTAAGAAGTGAGCGAAGGATTGGATGAAGGCCGCCCCCTCCCTTTAGCCGGCCTTTTTTTCCGGCCTCAAAAAGAAAAGAAAAGCCCCCGGCCTTTAAGCCCGGGCCTTTTAGCCGGCCTTTTTAAACCCACCCTTTAGCCGGCCTTCTTTTCTCCCCGGTATCCATTGCGGGGGAATTCTCCCAAAAAACTATCCCAATTAATTTGCTGGGCTCAAAACCTTATCAGATCAACCTTTATCCCCCCCCCTTTGGATCTATAAAAAGGGCCCCTTGTGTGAACCTTGGAGGCATCCCTTTTTTTTGTTTAGTTCCCCTTTTTCTTAGCATCTTTTTTTTTGCATCCTTTTTTCTTCTTTTTTTTTTTAGCGTCATTTGGTCTTTCTTTTGAAAACTTTTGAAAATTTTCCCTTTGGTACTTTTGATTTTTTGAAAGTTTAGTTTGAAGGGAAAAATGTAAAAATTTTTGAAGTTTTCTTTCAATTGAAGAATTCAAGGAGTCATTTTGGAAGATTTAAGCTCTTGAAAATTTTTAACCATTTTTTTATTTACTTTTTTTCTTTTTTGCCATTTATTTGTTTATTTTGTTTTTAATATGAATTTCCCCTTGAAACCCCTTTATTTCAATTTTTTTTTATGCAAAAATCTTTTTTAATGTTCTAAATTTATCCTTGTGGGAAAATTTGGATGAAAAAATCTAGAATTTTTAAAAGGATAAATTTTAGCCTTTTTATGTAATTAGGGTTTTTTAGGTTTATTCATTTATTGCAATTCCTTTGTTTCAATTATATTTGGTTTTGATTATAATTGTTAGGGAAAAAATTTTGATTTCGGGAATTGATTAGGATTTGTTGGGGAAATTTTAAATTTAAATTTATTTTCAAAAGGGGGGGTTACAATAATTTGGGTTTTAATTTTGAGTTTATTTGGGGGGCGCAAGGGAATGTTTTTGTTAATTAATCACCCAAAGGGGTTTGGGTTTAAATTTAAATTTTGGGCATTAGTTGTTTGTAGCTTTGGGGGGTTTTATGAACATAATTTTTTTCCCTTGGTTAATTGGGCGCGGAAGCCGATAATTTTTTAAAGGTCAACATCCCTAAAGGGTTTTTCAAAACTCCTTGAAAAACTTTATAACCACTATTTGACATATTTTGGTAGAAATTTGATTAACAAATCTAGGTAAATTTTAAATTTCCCTTGTTAAATTGATAGATTCATCATAAAATTTTTTTTGTTGCTTTAATTTAAATTTTTTTAGATTAAAACTTTTCAAAAAACCCCTTTTTTAATCCCCCTGATATTGATAGAATTGCCATAGATCTAGCCCTTTTTGGGTTTTCCTCGAGGGATCGACAACCTTACTTTTCACCCTTTTTTATTTGTACCCGTGCACTTGCAAATTTTGCTCCCATTTTATATAAGGTTTGAGCGTACATATGGCAACTATTGGAATTCATTAAAAGTTCCCTATAGGTCTTAAAACTTTTGCAAAATCCCATACTAACCACAAAATTTAATTAACTTTAATAGCACAAGCTTTTATTAAAAATAAATTTTAATACTTTGATGCCTTTTGGTGTTCATACAATAAAAAAATTGAAACCGAAAGCAAATGCTTATTCCCCATAAAAATTCCATTTAGCCCTTAAGGCTCTATCTCCTTACAATTTTTAAATGGATATTGAGCGCCTAATTCTAGAAAAGAATTAGCAATTTCAAAATCCCAAAATGGTATCCTATAAACCAATTCAGAAACAAATCAAGAAAAATAACAAAAAAATAAAAACCCCTTAAACCCTTCCGAATATCCACTGAAGAGAGTAGTCTTGTTGGATTTTTGAAATTACACACAACAATCCAATCTGTCACTGCCACAATCAAAGATTGATGAGAGTTTTAAAAGGAAAAAACCCCCAAAGGTCAAATTTTATATCTAAGTTTTTTTATCCTTCGAGCTCCAAAAACAAATATAAAGTACAAGGAAAAGTCGAAACAAACCGCTAAAGGGAAAGCAACCGGCCTTCAAATGAAAAGTCGTTGGCTTTACCTTTAGGCTGCTGGCCTTGAAGGAAGGTTTAAGAAAAAAGTTGTCACCCTTTGAAGGCTGGCTTAATTGGCTATGCTATCAGCTTAGAGGGCCCGGGCCTATTTCCCACACTGCCACCCTTTAAAGGCTTGACTAAGAGGTAAGCCGCCAACCTATCCACCCAGCTTTTATGATTTGATTCCCTCATTTGAAAAATGTTGTAAGAGTATGATTTGATTCCTATCATCTCCTCGAACCTACAGAAGATTTGTCCTAAAATCTAATGGTTCCTCTGTTTTTGTTGCTCATTTATGAGAAAACCCTAGACTAAAAATTTTGGTATGTAATTTGTCTGTTGTCTAAGGTCAGGGTTTTCCCCTAAAGGTTTTTGAATTACTTTTAGGGTAATTAAATCAACTCAGGTCGTCCCCTAGTCATTTCCTCTTTACTATCAAGGACTTCTTGTTGGTGGTTTTTTTGTTTTTGCTCTTGGGCTTCATGTACCTCAATTGGTGACATGGGATTTAAAAACAACCCATTTACCATCCTTTTTATAACATATAGATGTTTCTAAACCCCATTATGCAGCACCCTCCTATCAAATAACCAAGGTCTACCCAATAATATTGTGATGTGCACATAGGGAGAACATCACAATCTATTACATCCTAGTACTTTTTCCCTATGTTGATTAGAACCTTAACCTCAAAGTGACATGCAGACTATCTCACTCACTTAACCAATGTAATTCATAGGGCTTAGGATGAGGTGTAGTGATTAGTTGTAGTTTTTTTACTAATACAGCAGCTATAACATTAGTGCAACTACCACCATCAATAAGAAGGGTATAAAGATTCTTAGACCTTTTTAGGGAATATGGAATAGGTTCTCCCTCTACACATCTTTAATATCTGAAGATGTAGTCATTACTTTGCACAGTTTCATAATAGCCAGGTTTTGATCATTGCCTTGTTCACATATACCTCAATGTCTGGATCTTCATAGTATTCCTTTAGCACTATTGATAAATCTGTAGGCTCAAGTGCATCTTCCTTGCCACTCTCATTTTTCCACATCCATAGCAGTCATCACCCTTTGTTGGGACACTCAGTAGCCATGTGTCCAAAGCCCATCATTTGAAGCAATGGGTTTGACGAATCTTTTTCCCCTTGATGGGGCCCCGGTACTGTTTGTTAGATTTTCAACCCTTGCAACACTTTTCCTTTTCTAGAACTATCCCTTTCTTTATCAATAATAGTTGTATTTGATTCCACAGTCCTATCAATTTCTCCCTTTCTAACTTGCTGATTATCTAACCATATAACTAGTAGTGGATCCATAACTATTACTCGATGCTCTATTTTAGAATGGAGGCCTTGGCCATACATTTTTTAAAAGCCAACAAAGATGGCCTCATCAAGAGTGTCATACCTCTATAGCTTGTAATACATGTTATCTCATATTTCAACCCGGATACAAATTGCATCATGGTCTATTTAGGGGGTTCAACAGTCCACATCGGATTCTTAGTGTCTTAAACTCTTGGATAAAACTCATCTACTTTTTTTGCCCCCCCGTCCAATGTCTAGAGACGCATGAATAACTCCTTCCTATAGTGTTTGGTATAAACATCCTCCTCAGCACCCTTTTCATTTCTTGCCAAGTATGAATCTCAACATCCCATCTCTCCTCCTGTTAGCCATAAGGTTCTTCCACCAAAAGGCAACATAACCTGTAAATTCAACTATTGCTAGACAAACTGCCATATGATCATTAATCTTCATAGCACTCGAAGAGTCCTTTTACCTTATCCTCTGAATTAAGGTAATCTTCAGCAAGTCCCCTTCCAGAAAATGAAGGCATTTGCAATTTTACATACTCTAAACCCCTAGGCAGTCTAAATTTATGGTTAGATAAAGTTCATCCCTAAAATTGTCATCCCTTTCCTCTCCGTAAGCATGATACTGTCCCTTTCCAACCTGTTTGCCTCTGTTTCCTCCCAAATTTCTTCCTTCTTTTCCCACAGCATTAAGCACTACCCTTTGGTGGGGGTGCCCGTGGATTTGCCACTAGATATTAGGGTAATGATGTGCTCAAGGGACTTAAACACCAATTAACAAGAACAAAACAAACAATTGATTCTTTCCAATTAAAAATGGCATGAACAAATTGAAGATAAAGTCCCCAAATGGCGTTGAAAGCAAGAAACTTTAAAAAACTCAAATGATGTGAACCAAATTAAAAAATACTACAATTGGAGTCCAATAGCAATTAAATATAAAGGAACAATTCAATTCCAATCCTTACAATTGGTGTGAAAACCTAGCAATACATGAACCCTAATTTGGATGAAAAAGGAACACATAAAAGATTCAACCAATTATAACTAGATATCAATTAAAGAGCAATAAACGGATGCAACTTAGAAAATCTTGATATGACTCATAAGAATTTCTAAGCTAACTCAGCACAATTTCATAAGTGAAATTTATAAGAGTAGATGGTTTTGAAGAGAGGGCTCCATGGTAACAAAAGTCAAGTGTTAATATTCAAAAAACTTCCTTCTAACCCTAAATTTGCAAGTATTTATACTTGCTCTAAGTAAGGTAAATTTAACAAAGAAAAATTACAGGTGAAAAACACCGGTTTTACATTAAGGAAAAAAATTTACAAGTAAAACCCTTTTAAGTAACCAACTTCTTACACCTCCATGGAATAATATTAGACTGGTTCTTCTTTGTTTTAATGTAAGTCTTATGAATGACCCATAATTGATCCTTAATAAATTTTACCTACCGACTTGTAAAACTGATAAATGTACCTGTTAAGTGCATAACAATTATATAATGAAAAAGAAGATACTAAACAATTTATCATTGGGGTCTAATTGTTCAAAAGAGGACCCCTATTACCAAATTTTGTAATCCTTTGGCTCTTGCCCCAATGATAGGTCCTGTAGGTATATTAATCCTATCATCTCCTCGAGCCTTAGGGAGATTTTCCCTCAAATCTGATAGGTCTTCATTAACATCATCTGGCAAATAGGGTGACAGATCTACAACATAAAATGTAGCAGAAAACGTTGTACCTTCCTAGCAATTCAACCCCTTTATACATTGTTGTTGATGTGCCTGACAACTCTAAAAGGTCCATTAGCTCTTGGTGATAGCTTTTGTGACTTCTTGTGAGGAAACCTATCTTTGCTGAGATTAATCCAGACTAGATCACCTGGATTATAAATTCTGGTTTCCAATTTTTATTTCCCTGAAGTTTCTGTTGTTCCTATGTTTTCTGAAGATGTTTAACCATCTTCTGATGAAGTTTTTGAATCTCCTTAGCTCTCTCAACTCCACTTAGGCTTTCTTCCTTTGTTGCCGGACTAGCTATGAGATCCAATGGAAGAGTAGGATTATAGCCATACACGACTTCAAAGGGAGACTTATTGGTTAGAACTATGAGCAGACCTAATGTAAGTGAACTCAACAATGGGGAGACACAAGTCCCAATCAATAAGATTTGCCAACCATTGCTTTAGTAAGGTGCTAAAGATTACAATTAACAACTTTAACTTGACCGTCAGTTTGTAGGTGGCAAGAGGTACTATACTAAGTTTTAGTACCAACTCTTCTCCAAGTGTCTTCCAGAAAAGCTAAGAACTCAGTGTCTTTATCAGACACTATACTATGTGGAACACCATATATTTTTTTAAATTTCTTGCAAAAAAAGGGTTAGCTACAAAACGTGCATCATCTGTTTTGTGACAAGGCACAAAATGGGGACATTTTGCTAAATCTATCAACAACCATAATAGAATCCTTTCCCTTTTATGTCCTGGGCAGACCTAAAATAAATCCATGTTCATATCGGGCCAAGGTTTAGTAGGTAAAAGGCAAAGGCATATATTTACCCTGAACCCCTTTCTTTCCTTTTACTCTCTTTACACTCCACACCTTTGCAACACCTTATGAACATCCCTTATCATGCCCCTCCAATAGAAATTTTCTTTTAACAAAGCCAAGGTTCTTTTTTCACCAAAGTGACTAGACAATCCCTCCTGCTGGCTTCCCTCAAAACTCTTACATGTGTTTCCCTCAACAATTCTCTTACAGAACCAAAAGGTAACATAATTTTCCAGCTTTAAAACAAAAATCCATCAATCATGTAATACCCATTAAATATCTTTCCCCTGGAACATTTCTCTACAACTACTTTCAGATATTCATCATGCATATATTGTTCCTTCAGCAATTCAAATCCAAGCAGTCTTGATTGTAGAGAAGTGATAAGTACATACCTACGTGAGAAATCGTTAGCTACCCTATTCATGTTACCTTTTTGTACTTAATCACATAGGAAAAACTCTCTAGAAACTTACCCATTTAGCTTGGCGTTTTCATAGATTTTGCTGACCCTTGAAATGTTTTAATGATTCACAATTTGTATAGATAATGAATTTTTTTGGAAGGAGTTAATGCTACCATGTCATCAATGCCCTCACCAAAGAATAGAATTCTTTATCAAATATTGAGTAGTTTAAAGTTGCACCACTCCAAATTTTTTACTAAAATAGGCAATAAGCCTCTTATCCTACATTTATCACAGCACCAATCCCTATTCCAGAGGCATCACACTCTAATTCAAAAACCTTATCAAAATCAAGTAAGGCCAACACTAGAGTACTAGTAAGTTTTACCTTAATCCTCAAATCACTTTTGGGCCTTCTCACCCTAAATAAAAGAAACATTTTTCTTAATTAGTTTTTACTAAAGGACTGACAATACTACTGAAAGTTATAGACAAAACATTTATAAAATGAAGCTAGTCCATGCAAACTTCTTAGCTCGCATCTGATTTCGGTATTGGCCATTCTCTAATAGCCTCACTTTCTCCTCATCAACCCTGACACCAAAACTAGATGTAATAAATCCCAAAATGTTACCTCAATTTGGTAGAAATAACACTTTTGGAGATTTGCAAGCAACTACTACGTCCTGAAGACTGAAAATACCACCTAAATGCCCCCACATGATTTTTTATGTTTTTGTTGTATATCAAAATGTCATCCCAAATAAAAAACAACAAATTTACCTAAAAACTCCTTAATTACATGATTTGTTAATCTCATAAAAGTACTAAGAGCATTACTAAAAACCCAAAAAGGCATAAAAATCCATTCATATAGTCCATAGCGTATTTTAAAAGCGATCCTCCCCTGTCTCCTTCTTCATTGGAATTTGATGATATCGCTTTTAAAGTTCAACATTGGAAATACATGTCACCATATAGCTCACAAAGTCATCAACTAGGATAGGATACCATATTTATGGTAATTTTTTTTAATGGCTGGGTACAATGCACATCCCCCAAACCCATTTTTTTTTGGGGGGACAAAAAGGGGCTAGAATAGCTAAGGACTAATACCCTCCCTAAAAAAACCCCTTTTTCTACCAGCTCATCCATTGACGCTTAAATTCCTTACCCTCTTTGGGTTTCAATGAACATGGTGGTTTAGGTAAAACTGACTAAGCAAGATTTTAGGGCATGCTCTTACCTTTTAAAAAGGGGGTAAACCCTCTAACAATTTCTTTTGTGAAAAGATTACTTAATCATCCAGTACCTGAGATACTATAAGGGGTTATCTGACATCCCTCCCTTTTCTAGGGTTTACCTCATGTTAAGAATATACGTTCTCATCTATTAGGCCCCCTTTAACTCAATTATCCCACCATAAGGTCATTTTCTTATTTTTATTTACCTATATCTAAACCCCTTGGGCCCCTTGAAGGTTTACTTATGTCCTCAACCCCTTTTGGGACCTTGAAGGTGATATTGGGTTAAAAAATGAATTTTTAACCCTCTTTCTGGAACACATAATATTTCTAAAGTCACATGCAAAACCCTTCTATATATCCAAGGGGCCTGCCAAGCAATATTAGATGCATACATGGGAAAAAAAAATGCAAATAAAATCTCATCTGATTTTTAATCCCCTATACTGAAAGGTCCTTAGCCCTTTTGGAAACATCAGACAAAACCCTTTTACTCACCCAATCAATTTATAAGGTTTTAGATGAGGAAGTTACAAGTTTTCAATTTTGAAACTAATGAGCAGCCACTACATTAGTATAACGCGCATAGTAATAAAGTTAAATTACCTTATAGTCTATAAGAGGTTGAACAGGTTTTCCCCTACTCATCATTAATATAGGGAAAAAAAGTCAAGTTCACCCAGTACTTAAAGATAAATACAGGTCACCTCCCCCCCCTGACTATTGCCTAATTCCAAGTCCCCCTTCCAATATCATTCGACAAAAGGTTTTATAAATTTATTTTTTGAAAAACAAAAAAAATTAACAAATGCAATTACTTTTAGTTAAATGCAAACTACAACAAATTTCTCCCCAATACACACACACACCAGACTTTACACTTTAACACACACTCACTTCCACTTTAACCATAAAATCACTCCCGGGACTTTTACACACACTCTGGGGCAGCACCTTTCAACCACGCCAACATACACACACCTTACCCCTGGTTTTAACAACCTTTTAAAACCCCAACACCTCACTATGCCACAAACACACCCTCACTTCATGCAAAATCTTCACTCAACACACACCACACTCACGGTGTAGCACACATTCAAGGCTCCACATCTAATCATGGAAAACAAATAAAATGGAAACAATTAAAGACACTTCTCCAAATGGTAAGTAAATAATTTTACATATCAAAGGGATTAATGATCAATACCAATAACTTCCCCAAAAAATTTTGTTTTGAATTTCAAAATGTTTCCTCATCCTTCACTAATGAAAAGCAAACTAAAAAGAAAAAGCACTCTAGTTCGGGGAAATCCTCATGACAAAGCACTTCCTTCTTCCTTTAAAAAAAAACTTATGACAAGATGAAGAATACAAAGATCAATAAGATTCTTGCTAACCCCCGCCTTTAAGGTGCCAAGATCAATTAAAAACTTCAATCTGGCCCCTCTTTGTGGGGGCAAAGGACTGTAAAAATAAGTTTAGTACCAATCTTTCCAAAGGCTTCCCGAAAAAGCAAAAAAATGTAGTGGTTCTTAAAACTTACTATATGGAACATCAGTTTTTTTACAATTTTTCCCACACAAAAGATTACCATAAAAATTTGATCACTCGTTTTTTTTACTATCAAAAACCTAAAAGAATCCTTTCCCCTTTAAATTCCCAGGTAGACCCCCAAAAAAAATCCAGCCGATACAATCAGGGTTTTTAATATTTAGGCAAAGGCAAATATTCACCTTGAACCCTTCTTTCCTTTTGCTCTTTTACACATTCCATACCTTTCCAACACATTAGAACTCCCTTTTAGCCCCTCCAAGAAAAAATTTCTTTTAACAAAGCCAGGGTTCATTTTTCACAAAATGACTAAACAATCCTCCTGCATATGTTTCCCTCACTAACAATTCTCTACAAGAACCATAAGGTATACACAACTTTCCAGCTTATTTCAAAAATCCATCAATCATGTAATACCCCTCAAATATGTTTCCACTAGAACATTCTCCACAACTACTTCAAATATTCATCCATGAATATATTGTTCCTTCAGCAATGTAAATCTAAGCAGTTTCGATTAAAAGAAAGTGATAATATAAAACTTGTGTGACAAAGCATAGCTACTATAATTCATGTTTCCTTCTTGTACTTAATCACATAGGAAAAACCTCCAAAAACTCTACCCCTTTGACTTGGCGTTTTGGATAGATTTTGTTGACCCATAAATGTTTTAATGAAATTTATGATCTGTAAGATAATGAAATCTTTAGAAGGAGATAATGCGCCATTTTCATCAATGCCCCACCAAGGAATAGAATTCCTATCTTATATTGAGTAGTTTAAAGTTGCACCACTCAATTTTTTACTAAAATAGGCAATAGGCCTCTTTTTGCATCAACATAGCACCAATCCCTATTCCAAAAGCATCACACTCTAATTCAAAAACCTTATCAAAATCAAGTAAAGCAAATATTAGAGTACTAGTAAGTTTTACCTTTATCACTTTAAATCTCTTTTAGGCTTTTTCACCCTAAATAAAAGAAATACTTTTCTTAGTCAGTTCTATAAAGGACTAACAATACTACTGAAGTTATGGACAAAATGTCTATAAAATGAAGTTAGTCTATGGAAACTTCTTACCTCAGCATCTGATTTTGGTGTTAGCCATTCTCTAATAGCCTTCACTTTCTCCTCATCAACCCTAACATCATAACCAGATATAATAAATCCTAAAAATGTTACCTCAGTTTGGTAGAAAGAACATTTCTAGAGATTTGCAAGCAACTGCTGCATCTTTAAGACTGAAAATACCGCTGTAGATGCTCCATATGATGTTTTAGGTTTTTACTGTATATCAAAATGTCATCAAAATAAAAAATAACAAATTTACCTAGAAACTCCTTCATTTCGTGATTTGTTAATCTCATAAAAGTATTAGGAGTATTACTCAAACCAAAAGGCATAACCATCCATTCATATAGTCTATGGCATGTTTTAAAAGTGGTCTTCCACTCATCTCCTTCTCTCATCCAAATTTGATGATATCCACTTTTAAGTTCCATCGTAGAGAATACTTATGCACCATATAGCTCATCTAACATGTCATCAAGTCTAGGAATAAGATACTTGTATTTGATGGTAATTTTGTTGATGGCTTAGCTATCAATGCAGATCCTCTAAGTGTTATCCTTCTTAAGGACAAGAAGGGCTGGAATAACATGAGGATTAATACTCTCCCTAACAAAACCTCGTTTACCAGCTCATCTACCTGATGTTTCAATTTGTTTGCCTCTTTAGGATTCATGTGATACGTAAGTTAGTTTGGTAAAACTAATCTAGGCAGGAAGTCAATGGCATGCTTTATACCTCTCAAAGGTATAAACCCTTTAGCAATTCATCTGTGAAAAGATCACTATAATCATCCAATACCTGAGATACCATAGGGGGTAAATGCTAACATACCTCCATCTCTAAGGTATACCACATCTACAACAGTATATCGGCATCTCATCTATTATAACCTCCTTTAACTTATACTGTCCCACCAGTAAGGTCTTCTTCTTCTTAGTTTTATTTACTTATCTCTGAACCTCTTGGACCTCTGAAGGTATACTTATCTGCCTCTGGACCTCTTAAACCTCTGAAGGTGACATGGATTCAATTTGATATGTTTACCTTCTTTTTGGAACACATAAGTATTTTTTATGTCATCATGCAAAACCCTTCTGTCATACAACCAAAGCCTGCCAAGTAATATATGGGATGCATACATGGGAAGGATGTCACATACAATCTCAACATAATATTTATCCCCTATACTGAAAGGTACCCTAGCCCTCTAGGTAACATGCAGACTACCCTGCTCACTCAGCCATTGCAATTTATTGGGTTTTAGATATAGGGTAGTTACAAGTTTTAATTTCGATACTAATGATGCAACCACTACATCAGTACAACTATCTCCATCAATAATAATAGCACATAGATTACCTTGTAATCTACAAGAGGTGTGGAATAAGTTTTCCCTCTACTCATCATCAATAGTAGGAAACGAACTCAAAGTTCGGCACAGTACATTAATAGATAAATACAGGTCACCTCCCACCTGACTATTAGCCTCATTGCCAGCCCCCCATTCACAATATCATTCAACATGGTTGATGAATTGATTTGTTGAAACACAAAAACAATTCAAGACAACTGCAATATACTTTCATGTTAAATGCAATACACACAACAATTGCTCCACAGTACATACACATACTCATGGCTTATTAGTCGAAGCAACACCTTCAAGGAACATATTGGACTAGGAACTGATAAGGCTTGACAATCCCCTAATCCTTAGTTCGCACTGGATGGTTCAGTAATACCACAATTACTTTTGGATGCCCTATAGCAGTGATGGCCTTCAAATTTACACAATATCTCATGCAATGTATGTCCCATTTAATTAAGTCCAATCCTTTAATTATTCGATTTAGGGCAATAAACCAATATACAATAACAAGCCAATCCACATAAAAGAAAATGAAGTAACTATTGACAATTTAAGAAATATGATTCCACAATAACTATCATATTCAATTCAAAATTTCATAATCAACCCATTATGTTTCACACCCTTAAACCTTTTCGATTGCATATACACACATCTCATACACGAATCTAATACCCATATCTTCACATATTCCAACATGTACTCCTTTCCATCAATACATATACACATACCTACATACACATACATATGCATATTACACGCATTCACAAATACATACGTATATATACAATGCATACTCCCATACACAAACATATGTATAACCACACACATATATACACATATACACATCCATACCTTCAATATACAAATACACATATACAAACATATTCAGATCGAACACAATATATCAAAATCAATCACAACATTATAGCACATCATGAAGTTTCCCACTCACCTATTTAAGTGGTCATGGTCCTAACCATCGTTGAGTGATTCTAACGTGTAATCCCTTTACGTAATGATAAGGTAAATAAAATAGGGTAAATGTCTAGAATCTAAGTCGAGGCTTAATTTAGTTAAAGGTACTAAGTAGATTCGTTTATCTTTTACTTATACTTAATTTAGTATTTTAGTATAAATTTCTTCATTTTGCATAATACTTCATAATTTTGTAATTACATATCCTCTCCACATTCACTCGTACACGTAAGGCTTTCATCGATGGCACACATGCATTTCCAAGACTTACTTTTATAACTTAATCAGTTGGTCAAGCTACTTGAGCCACTGTTTCTATACCAATAACATCTCTTCTTTTTTGTTCAATTCTACATACATACACACTTGCTTCCTTCCTTTCTTAAACTTATCTACCTAGCTCCTCTTCTCTCGCTTCTTCCTTTCCATACTTCTTTCCCCTTTTTCCAATTCTTTTCCTTCTTACTCTTTGCTACATAATTGCACTCCAATATTACCTACATACATCGTACACACACTCCACAAACATACTCTCGTGCACCTTCATGTTTCCTATACACCTACACACCACACATACACACATCTCTACACTTACACACACTAGCACACACACAAATCACACCCCCTTACTTACAGACACCAACACATGCACACTTACACTAACACATATACACACACATTCTCTTCTCACATATACTCTAGCATATACACATAAACACACACACACACACACATTTACTCATGCACACACACATACCTACACACCACACATTCAGCACACACACAACTACATATACTCACACACACATGCACACTTACACTACACTCCTCACAGACATATACACCAAGCACATACACAATGCACACTCATACGCACATACACCACACACACTCACACATATACACCGCACATACACATATACACACCTACACACACACATATACACACCATGCACATACACACACACACATACCCTTCATCTCTACGCCACACACACTAACACATCCATACACAAGTTCACAACACTGGATACCTTGCCATCCCCACACGCACCGCAAGATCTCATGTCAAGCATCGCTTTCCTCAGTTTTACTAAAAAATTATTAGGTATATTATTTAAATAATTTTTCTTCGCTTAAAACATAAGTAAAAATATACTATTATATACTATTTGAACTCAAGATACTCATATCTATAGTATTTCTAATTAATACAGTTAATTTCTAGACTAAATACTAAAATTTTTACATATTTGACATTAGTACCTATACTAAAAAAAATATTTTTTTTTTCACATAAACTTAGTCTTGTTGAGTTGTACTTACCTCAAGGAATCACATTAGCCATCACGGATCGTAATCGGAGGTTGTATGCGGAAGTTATTAATTTTTTTCTTCAATTTTTCTTTTTCCCTTTCTTTTCTCCTTTCCTCTCGTCTCTCTCTGCTATTCATCTTTGTTTTATCCTCTCTCTGTTTCCTTTCAAGCATTCTGAAGCTTTCTTTTCCTTTTTAGTGTTTTTTTTTCACCTACCTTGTTCACAACCATCATATATAAAAAATATATATTTATATATTATATTACATTATAATTATTTATATTTTAATATTTTACGCATGTATGACGTTATTTTTAATTTATTATTTTTAGTATTTTATTACAAAACTTTATGTCTAAGCTAATTTGATTATTCTAAACAAAATATTTACTCAAAAATTTCTTTTGAAATTCCTAAATCTATAATTTCAATTAATTCATTATTTAACTCAATATTGTTTGTGATTTAGTTTTGATGAATTTATTCTTTTAATTTAAATTGCACGAGCTAAAATTAGGACTTATAATTATTTTTATTCTTTTTCTCTATATACCTATACATAGGTATTTTTCAAATTACTTTGTTTCCCAAATTTTTTTAGTGATATATTTCATACAATTTTAAATGTTACGTTAGTTACCCTTTTCCTTTGAAATACAATTATTCTTCCCAATTGTTTTAAATGTCATTTCTCATTGTTTATTATACTTATCAAACAAATTTTCATGTCTTTCCCTCATTTTTCTATTTTAAAGCATATTATTATTTCTCATAAGTTTTTAGTTATTCATAAATTTTTAAAAAATAATATTAAGTATCGTGATGTTAAAAATTTTTCATCAAAAATTTTTCTCAAAATTTTAATATTGCAAAATTTTCATTCTCACTACCCAGCCTAGAAGTATTTATTTTTTGCTTTTTTTCTTAAATTTTTGTAAAATTTTTTTCAAAAATTTTGGGGCATTACACTCTCTCCCCCCCCCCCCCCCCCCCCCTTTAAGAACTTTTTTTCCTCAAACTTTATGACAGTCATCACTTCGCTTTTCCATTTTTAAGTCTTTTTTGAGCTCTTAGTACATCTGATTCCCCCTTATACCACATATATTCAATCTTGGGACCTATAGATTTTGGGGCCCACATCGTAATGTTTACCCTCTTCAAGCGTAGTCACTTCCAAAGACAGTGTTGTCTATCGAGATTCCCTTATTGTAAGAATAAATCTTCATATTTTTTGACATCTTTTAACTATATCATTACAAGAATTCCATTCGTGGTTTTTAACGGGACTATAAAACTTTCATAGTTATTACGCCTTGGATAGTTCAAGGTAGAAGAAAATCCTATAGTAAATAAATACATATTTATATGTATAGACTTCATTTAAGTCTTTTGTTATTTAATTCCTACAATTTACCTAGTGATGCATGTAACCTTGGTATAGTAACCTAGAACCCCAACGATCTGTTGGTTTTAATTGCCCAAGGACGTCTAGAATAAGCGATGTGTAACTAGACCCTAATCAAACCCATTGACTATAACCTAAGTTATGAAAGGTTTTTCCTAGTAATTCAGTTAAGAATCCTAATGGAAAAGTTATTTCGCAAAAGAATAAAAAAAAGGTATTTTGTATCTCACAAAAAGATTATTTTTTCATATATCAAATTGTCTCTTAGCCGGCCCCTAGACAGTATATATAGCACACGAATACAATATGGAAAAAAACTAACATTATATGGAAAACTTTAAATTTTCCTAATCTATTTGTTACCCTATCCTCATGTAACCGAGTAGGCAACTAAATATTTTAAATTTCAAAAAAAAAAAAATACTAAAAACCTAAGTTGCCTATTCTATCTTGTGACACCAAGTAAGCAACTAAATAACAACCAACAAATAAAAATAAATATTAACAAAACTAAATGTATCCCAAGTGTAGCGGTCCATGCAAATATTTAATATCCCTTTTTTATTTCATCCTTCCATGGTCACGTGAATCAATTTGACATATTGATGGGAAAATTCTGACACTGTCAAACCTTTTCAGAACCCAATCTGGATGATTGACCAAATTGCTCATCTTTTTTCTTATGTTTTTATTTCTAATAAACTTTTAGAATAATCTTACAGGTACAATTATATATCTCCATGGGGTGCCAAAAAGTCCTACAACTTTAGTTGGACACAAGACATTTTTCTGGGTAATAATCAAAGGCCCGCTGCGATTGTTCTTTTATTCTGAGGGATTGGATCATGAAGATTTATTGTTATTTTGTATCTTGTAAATGTTTATTGAACTATTTTGGTTGTATTTTGGTTTTGGGACACTTTTATTTCCATGTAACCTTCATTAGGGTTAGCCACCTTAAAAGTGGCAAACTTGTAATTTTGAGCACTTTTAACCTAGAAGTAGCAAGTATAAATACTTGCTTAAGAGAGGGTTTAGGAAGCTTATTTTTGCAGAACATACACTCTCTTTTCACGGGGTGAATTAGGGTTCATACCTTGGTTCCAACTCTTATCAATTTCAATTCCAAGACTTGAAATTGTGGCGAGTGCAACAATTGGAATTTGGAGTCATATCAATTCCCACTTGTTGTGATTTCTTTTCCTCTCTAGTGTGTTTGTATCTAGGGTTGAAATTTGAGATAGTTTTGGTCAATTTACATTTATTG